>CM069699.1:292761-538581 GCA_036010785.1 Ammospiza maritima maritima | reverse complement strand
TAAAAATCCCAGAAAATTCCTGGAAAATCCCAGAAAAATCCTCAGAAAATTCCCAGAAAAATCTAGGAAAAATCAAAAAAAAAATCCTTCAAAAATCCTGGAAAACTCCCAAAAATCCCCAAAAAATCCCCAAAAAATCCCAAAAATCCCCAAAAAATCCCAAAAAAATCCCAAAAAAATCCCACAAAAATCCCCAAACTCCCGGAGCCATCAGCGCGTTTACTTTGGGATCAGTCACAGAATTTGGGATCATTCTGGAAAATTCTTCATCCTCTGGCTCCGGGAGGGTTTGGGACCCCAAAAATCCCTGAAAAATTCCCCAAAAATCCCCAAAAATCCCAAAATTTCTCTAAAAATTCCCAAATTTTCCCCAAAAATTCCCACATTTCCCGGAATTTTCCGGAAGGTTCCGGAACTCACCAGGTTGACGCCGCTCTGGGATTTGCTGAGCACCAGGAACTGCGACACCCCCAGGGGCCCGGCCACGGCCAGCACGTCCCGCAGGGAATTGCGCCGGCGCACCTGGAAACCCCAAAATTCCCAAATTGCTCAGGGATCCCAAAAATCCCCAATCCCAAGATCCCAAATCCAGTGATCCCAAATCCCCCAAACCCCAATATCCCAAATCCCCCAAACCCCAATATCCCAAATCCCAGTGATCCCAAGATCCCAAATCCCAGTGACCCCAATATCCCAAACCCCAGTGATCCCAAATCCCCCAAACCCCAATATCCCAAATCCAGTGATCCCAAATCCCAGTGATCCCAAACCCCAGTGATCCCAAATCCCAGTGATCCCAAATCCCCCAAACCCCAATATCCCAAATCCCAGTGATCCCAAATTCCAGTGACCCCAAATCCCCCAAACCCCAATATCCCAAACCCCAGTGATCCCAAACCCCAGTGATCCCAAATCCCAGTGACCCCAATATCCGAAATCCCAGTGATCCCAAATTCCAGCGATCCCAAATCTCAGTGATCCCAAATCTCAGTGACCCCAATATCCCAAATCCCAGCGATCCCAAACCCCAGTGATCCCAAATCCCCCAAACCTCAAGATCCCAAATCCCAGTGATCCCAAATCCCAAATCCCAGTGATCCCAAATCCCAATATCCAAATCCCACTAATCCCAAACCCAGTGATCCAAATATCCCAAATCCCAGTGATCCCAAATCCCAAATATCCCAAATCCCCGTGATCCAAACATCCCAAATTTCAGCAATCCCAAATCCCAGTGATCCCAAACCCCAGCGACCCAAATATCCCAAATTTCAGTGATCCCAAATCCCAAATATCCCAAATCCCAATATCCCAAATCCCAGTGATCCCAAATATCCCAAATTTCAGTGATCCCAAATCCCAAATATCCCAAATCCCCCAAACCCCAGTGATCCCAAATATCCCAAACCCCAGTGATCCCAATATCCCAAATTTCAGTGATCCCAAATCCCCCAAACCCCAGTGATCCCAAATATCCCAAATTTCAGTGATCCCAAATATCCCAAACCCCAGTGATCCCAAATATCCCAAATTTCAGTGATCCCAAATCCCAAATCCCCCAAATCCCCCAAACCCCAGTGATCCCAAATATCCCAAATCCCAGTGATCCCAAATCCCCCAAATCCCAAATCTCCCAATATCCCAAATCCCAAATATCCCAAACCCCAGTGATCCCAATATCCCAAATTTCAGTGATCCAAATCCAAATCCCCCAAATCCCAAATCCCCCAATCCCAATATCCAAATCCCCCCTGAGCCCATTCCCAGTGATCCCAAATGTCCCCAAATTCCCAATGTCCCAATGTCCCCAGTCCCAGCTGTCCCCAAGGTGTCCCCAAGGTGTCCCCCAGGTGCCACCTGCAGGTTCCTGGCCATGAAAGGTTCCAGAACCTTCCTGAGATCCCCCCTGAGCCCATTCCCAGTGTCCCCAATGTCCCCAATGTCCCAGTGATCCCAGTGTCCCCAAGGTGTCCCCAAGGTGTCCCCAATGTCCCCAGGTGTCCCCTGCAGGTTCCTGGCCATGAAAGGTTCCAGAACCTTCCTGAGATCCCTCCTGAGCCCATTCCCAGTGTCCCCAAATGTCCCCAACGTCCCAATGTCCCCAGTCCCAGCTGCGTCCCCAATGTCCCCAAGGTGTCCCCAAGGTGTCCCCCCAGGTGCCACCTGCAGGTTCCTGGCCGTGAAAGGTTCCAGAACCTTCCTGAGATCCCCCCTGAGCCCATTCCCAGTGATCCCAGTGACCCAAATGTCCCCAACGTCCCAATGTCCCCAGTCCCAGCTGCGTCCCCAATGTCCCCAAGGTGTCCCCAAGGTGTCCCCCAGGTGCCACCTGCAGGTTTCCTGGCCGTGAAAGGTTCCAGAACCTTCCTGAGATCCCTCCTGAGCCCATTCCCAGTGATCCCGGTGTCCCCAAATGTCCCCAACGTCCCAATGTCCCCAGTCCCAGCTGTCCCCAAGGTGTCCCCAAGGTGTCCCCAGGTGCCACCTGCAGGTTCCTGGCCGTGAAAGGTTCCAGAACCTTCCTGAGGTCCTTGCAGAGGCCCCGGAGGCTCCTCCCGGCGCGGCCGCGGGCGAACACGAACGAGTGAGGGACGGAGGAGAATTCCTGCTCCGAGCGCTGCCGGGCCTGGGCGCGCTGCTGCCGCTGGAAACGGCTCTGGAAGGGTTAAATTAGCATAAATTAGCATAAATTAGCATAAAATATCCCATAATTCCCGGTCTAATGAGTGAGGGACAGAGGAGAATTCCTGCTCCGAGCGCTGCCGGGCCTGGGCGGGCTGCTGCCGCTGGAAACGGCTCTGGAAGGGTTAAATTAGCATAAATTAGCATAAATTAGCATAAAATATCCCATAATTCCCGGTCTAATGAGTGAGGGACAGAGGAGAGAATTCCTGCTCCGAGCGCTGCTGGGCCTGGGCGGGCTGCTGCCGCTGGAAACAGCTCTGGAAGGGTTAAAAATAATCCGAAATTAACATAAATTAGCATAAATGATCCCTAAATTAGCATAAAGTATCCTAAATTCCTGCTGGGAACACGAACGAGTGAGGGACGGAGGAGAATTCTTGTTCTGAACGCTGCCGCGCACGCTGCTGCCGCTGGAAACGGCTCTGGAAGGGTTAAACAAAACCCGAAATTAGCATAAATTAGCATAAATTAACATAAAATATCCTAAATTCCCAGTGGGAACACCAATAAGCGAAGGACGGAGGAGAATTCCTGCTTGGAACGCTGCCGCCGCTGGAAATGGCTCTGGAAGAATTAAATTAGCATAAATTAGCGTAAATTAGCATAAATTAGCATAAATTATCCCATAATTCCCGGTCTGATGAGTGAGGGACAGAGGAGAATTCTGCTCAAAGCACTGCCCAGCCGATGGAAACGGCCCTGGAAGGGTTAAAAATAATATGAAATTAACATAAATTAACATAAATTAGCATAAATTAGCATAGATTATCCCTAAATTAGCATAAAGTATCCTAAATTCCCAGTGGGAGTGAGGGACAGAGAATTCCTGCTCCAAGCGCTGCCGGGCCTGGGCGCGCTGCTGCCGCTGGAAACGGCTCTGGAAGGGTTAAACAAAACCCAAAATTAGCATAAATTAGCATAAATTAACATACATCATCCAAAATTAGCATAAAGTATCCTAAATTCCTGGGTGGGAACGAACAAGTGAGGGACGGAGGAAAATTCGTTAAATTCGTTGCTGGAAACGGCTCTGAAAGGGTTAAATCGAACCGGGGAAATAGCATAAATTAGCATAAATTCGCATAAATTAGCATAAAATATCGTAAAGGCCAAAAAAAAACCCCAAAATTCCAGGTGGGAACGGGGACAAGTGAGGGATGGGGGACAATTCTTGTTCTGAACGCTGCTGCCGCGGGAAACGGCTCAGAACTCGCAAATTTTGGGGTTTTTGCCCTCAGAATTCCCAAATTCTTGGGATTTTTTTTTTCCCACACTTTTTCCAAAATTTTGGGATTTTTCCCCTCACGATTCCCAAATTTTTGGGATTTTTCCCCCTCACAATTCCCAAATTTTTGCGATTTTCCCCCTCACGATTCCCAAAATTTTGGGATTTTTCCCCTCACGATTCCCAAAATTTTGGGATTTTTCCCCCTCACGATTCCCAAATTTTTGGGATTTTTCCCCCTCACGATTCCCAAATTTTTGCGATTTTCCCCCTCACGATTCCCAAATCTTTGGGATTTTTCCCCCTCACGATTCCCAATTTTTGCGATTTTCCCCCTCACGATTCCAAATTTTTGGGATTTTTCCCCCTCACGATTCCCAAATTTTTGCGATTTTCCCCCTCACGATTCCCAAATCTTTGGGATTTTTCCCCCTCACGATTCCCAAATTTTTGGATTTTTCCCCTCACGATTCCCCAAATTTTGGGATTTTCCCCCTCACGATCCCCAAATTTTGGGATTTTTCCCCTCACGATTCCCAAATTTTTGGGATTTTTCCCCTCACGATTCCCAAATCTTTGGGATTTTTTCCCCTCACGATTCCCCAAATTTTGGGATTTTTCCCCTCACGATTCCCAAATTTTGGGGATTTTTTTCCCTCAGATTTCGCAAATTTGGGGATTTTTCCCGGAAATTTTCGGCTCCCGCCGTTTTTATCGCCCCTCCCGCCATTCCCGCCCCCCCGCCGCTTCCCAGAGCCCTCCCCCTCCCGGTTTATCCCGGTTTTTATCCCGGTTTTTTCCCGTTTTTTCCCGTTTTTTCCCATTTTTTCCCTTTTTTTCCCCCGACCTTTCCGGGCCGCCCCATCCCGGCGCCGCCGCGTGGCCTCGCTACTTCCGGTGTCCCCGCAGCACCTTCCGGTCACTTCCGCTGCGTCACTTCCATTTGCTTCCGGGTGTCAAGTGTTTCCCCGAACTTGAGTTCCGCTGGTTTTGTTGCCCAAAATCCCCCCAAAAAAATCCCAAAAAATCCCAAAAAATCCCAAAAATGCCCCAAAATCCCTCCCAGGGACCCCAAAACCCCCGGCGCGGCAGTGAGTGAGAGGGGGAGGCTGTGAGAGGAGTTCTGGGTTTAATGGAGAAGCCCAAAGACGCCTCAAGTGTGGAGGAGACTCCAAAAATCCCACAAAATCCTCGAAGTTCCCCCAAACGCCCCAAATTTCCCCAAATCTCCCCCAAAAACCCCAAATTTCGGGGGTTCTCTCAGACAGGGGTGACTCAAACACACCTGAGGACCTCGAGACCCCCTAAACCCCCTAAAATGCCCCCAAAACCCCCTAAAAACGCCCGGATTTCACCCCAATTTCACCCGAATTTCGCCCAAATTTCACCCGAAACCCCCAAATTTCGCCCCAAACCCCAAATTGGGGTTCCCTCAGACAGGAGGGACTGAAACACACCTGAGGACCTCGAGACCCATCTGAGACCCCCAAAACCTCCCCAAAACCCCTTTAAACCCCCCCCGATTTTGCCTCAAAAACCCCAAATTCACCCCAATTTCACCCCAAATCTCCCCGAATTTCACCCCAAAGCCCCCAAAGCCGCCCCGATTTCACCCAAATTTCGCCCCAAAACCCCCAAATTTCACCCAGAACCCCCAAATTCGGGGTTCCCTCAGACACCAAGCTCAGGTGAGACCCTCCAAAACCGCCGAAATGCCCCTAAAATCCCCTAAAATTGCCCCGATTTCACCGGAACTTCGCCCAAATTTCACCCCAATTTCACCCCAAAACCCCCAAATTTTGACCCCAAACCCCAAATTTTGGGGTTCCCTCAAGTGAGACTGACTCAGAGACACCGAGCTCAGGTGAGACCCCCTAAATCCCCTAAAACCCTCCGAAAACTCCCGATTTCACCCCAATTTCACCCCAATTTCACCCCAAAACCCCCAAATTTAGCCCGAATTTCACCCCAATTTCACCCCAATTTCACCCCAAAAACCCCCAAATTTCACCTCAAACCCCAAATTTGGGGTTCCCTCAGACGGGACTGACTCAGAGACACCGAGCTCAGGCGAGACCCTCCAAAACCGCCCGAAATGCCCCTAAAATCCCCTAAAATTGCCCCGATTTCACCGGAACTTCGCCCAAATTTCACCCAAATTTTGCCCCAAAACCCCCAAATTTTGACCCCAAACCCCAAATTTGGGGTTCCCTCAGATGGGACTGACTCAGAGACACCGAGCTCAGGTGAGACCCCAAAACCCCCCTAAAACCTCCCCAATTTCGCCCGAATTTCACCCGAACTTCACCCCAAATTTCACCTGAATTTCACTTAAATTTCACCCAAATTTCGCCCAAATTTCACCCGAATTTCGCCCCCAAACCACCAAATTTTGTCCCAAACCCCAAATTTGGGGTTCCCTCAGATGTGACTGACTCAGAGACACCGAGCTCAGGTGAGACCCAAAACCCCCCCCTAAAACCCTCCGAAAACTCCCCAATTTCACCCGAAATTCACCCCAAAACCCCCAAATTTAGCCCGAATTTAGCCCGAATTTTGCCCGAATTTCGCCCCAAAACCCCCAAATTTCACCCAGAACCCCCAAATTCGGGGTTCCCTCAGACACCAAGCTCAGGTGAGACCCCCCCAAATCCCCTAAAACCCTCCGAAAACTCCCCGATTCCACCCCAAAACCCCCAAATTTAGCCCGAATTTTGCCCGAATTTCGCCCGAATTTCACCCAAATTTCGCCCGATTTTCGCCCAAATTTCGCCCCCAAACGCCCGAATTTCGCGGCCAGGCCCCGATTTGGGGGTGCCCTCAGACGTGACTGGCTCAGAGACACCAAGCTCAGGTGAGACCCCAAAACCCCCCCTAAAAACCTCCCCGATTTCGCCCGAATTTCGCCCGAATTTCACCCAATTTCACCCGAATTTCACCCGAATTTCGCCCGATTTTCGCCCAAATTTCGCCCCCAAACGCCCGAATTTCGCGGCCAGGCCCCGATTTTGGGGTGCCCTCAGACGTGACTGGCTCAGAGACACCAAGCTCAGGTGAGACCCCAAAACCCCCTAAAACCTCCCCGATTTCGCCCGAATTTCGCCCGAACTTCACCCGAATTTCACCCGAATTTCACCCAAATTTCACCCGAATTTTGCTTAAATTTCGCCCGAATTTCGCCCAAATTTCACCCAAATTTCGTCCCCAAGCCCCAAATTTTGGGTTTCCCTCAGACGGGACTGACTCAGAGACACCAAGCTCAGGTGAGACCCCAAACCCCCCTAAAACCTCCCCAATTTCGCCCAAATTTTGCCCAAATTTCACCCCAATTTCATCCCAAAACCCCCAAATTCCCCTAAAACCTCCCCGATTTCGCCCGAATTTCGCCCGAATTTCACCTGAATTTCACCCGAATTTCACCCGAATTTCACTTAAATTTCACCCAAATTTCGCCCGATTTTCGCCCGAATTTCGCCCCAAAGCCCCCGGATTCCGCGGGCCAGGCCCCCGGTTCGGGGGCGCCCTCAGATGGGGGCGACGCGGCGGCGGCAGCAGCGGCAGGTGAGGCAGCGCAGCAGCGCCAGGCTCAGGTGGAAGAGCGGGCCCAGGTCGAAGAGGAGGCGCTGGAAGGTTCTGACCCCCAGGTCCCCGCTGGGGTCGGCGAAGCGCAGGGCGAGCAGGGGGGAGTACAGGGGGTTGGTGGGGGTCCGGAACGGGGGCCGGGGGGCGCCGATCACCGACACGATGGCCTGGAGAGAGGGGAGGGCGAGAGGAGAAAGGGGAAAAAAAAAATGGTAAAGAAAATCGGCCCCCGAAACGGCGGAGAAACGGTCCGAGGACGTCGCGAAAAAAATCGCCCAGAAAGTCGCCAAAAAAAAAAAAAAAAAAATCGCTGGAAAATCGCAAAAAAAAAAAAAAAAAAAAAAAAAAAGGGAAAAAAAATAAGCGAGGAAAGTGGCCAGGAAAATCGTCAAAAAAAAAAAAAAAAAGGGGAAAAAAAATAAAAAAAAAAAAAAAATTTAAAAATGGCGGAAAAAATCAGCGCGGAAAAAATCAGCGGAAAAATCGCAAAAGATAAAAAAGCGCGAAAAAGTTTCAAAAGCATGAAAAAATTATGAGCGGAAGAGTCGCAAAAATAGCGGCAAAAAGAGCAAGAAAAAATCGTGAAAAAATTGCAAAAAGATCCGCCAAAAATTTTGCGAAAAAATCGCCAAAAAAAAAAAACACCAAAAAAGAGCGGGACAATAGAAAAATAATCGCAAAAAAATCGCCAAAAAAATCGCAAAAAAAATTGCCAAAAAATAGCAAAAAAATTTGCCAAAAATCACAAAAAAAATCACAAAAAAAAAAATCACCAAATAATCGCAAAAAAAAACCCTAAAAAATATTTGCCAAAAATCACAAAAAAAATCACAAAAAAAAAATCACCAAATAATCGCAAAAAAACCCTAAAAAAACCCAAAAGACCCCAAATTCTCACCTGTGCCACCTCCGGGGGCTCTGGCCGAAGGTGTCGAACACCGGGCACGACCGGGCAGGAAATGCCCCAAAAATCCCCATAAAATTCCCCAAAATCACCATAAAACCCCTGAAAATCCGCCAAAAAAATCCTAAAAAAAAAATCCTAAAAAATCCCAAAACATAAAAATCAAAAAATTCTCACCAAAAAAATCCTAAAAATCCCAAATTCCTCCCCGTGCTCACCTCCACTCCCTGCTGGTGGCAAAGGTGTCGAACACCTGGTGGGAAATGCCCCAAAAATCGCCATAAAAACCCCAAAAAAACCCCCAAAAAATCCCAAAAAATCCCCAAAAAACCCCAAAAAACCCAAAAAACCCCCAAATTCTCACCTGTGCCACCTCCTGGGGGCTCTGGCCGAAGGTGTCGAAGACGTCGCGGCTGGCGGGCAGATATTGCCCCAAAACTGCCCCAAAAATCACCATAAAAACCCCCAAAATCCACCAAAAAACCCTAAAAAAATCCTAAACAACCCCAAAAAATAAATTGACAAAAAATCCACCAAAAAATCCTAAAAAAAATCCCCCAAAAATTCAGAAAAATCTCAAAATTCCTCCCTGTGCTCACATACGCCGCCTGCTGGCTGCTGAGGGAAATGCCCCAAAAGTGCCTCAAAAATCGCCAGAAAAACACCCAAAAAACCTCCAAAAAATCCAAAAAAATCCCCAAAAAACCCCAAAAAAACGCCAAATTCTCGCCTGTGCCACCTCCTGGGGGCTCTGGCCGAAGGTGTAATCCACAAAAAATCCTAAAAAAAACCCCCAAAAAATCCCCAAATTTCTCCAAATGCTCAGCTCCACCCCCTGCTGGCTGCTGAGGGAAATGCCCCAAAAGTGCCTCAGAAATCCCGTAAAACCCCCGAAAAAACCCAAAAAACCCCAAAAAACCCCAAAAAACCCCCGAATTCTCACCTGTGCCACCTCCTGGGGGCTCTGGCCGAAGGTGTCAAAGACGTCGCGGCTGGCGGGCAGATAATGCCCCAAAACTGCCCAAAAATCACCATAAAACCCCAAAAAATCCACCCAAAATACCCTAAAAAAATCCTAAAAAACCCCAAAAAATAAATTTAAAAAAAAATCCACAAAAAATCCTAAAAGAAAACCCCAAAAAATCCCCAAATTCCTCCCCGTGCTCACCTACGCCCCCTGCTGGCGGCAGAGGTGTCGAACACCTGGCGGGAAATGCCCCAAAAATCGCCATAAAAACCCCAAAAAAACCCCAAAAAATCCCTAAAAATCCCCAAAAAAACCCAAAAATCCCAAAAAACCCCAAAAATCCCAAAAAAAATCCCAAAAAACCCCAAAAAACCCAAATTCTCACCTGTGCCACCTCCTGGGGGCTCTGGCCGAAGGTGTCGAACACCGGGCAGGACATGGCAGGAAATGCCCCAAAAATCCCATAAAATTCCCCAAAATCACCATAAAACCCCTGAAAATCCGCCAAAAAAATCCTAAAAAAAAAATCCTAAAAAATCCCAAAACATAAAAATCAAAAAATTCTCACCAAAAAAATCCTAAAAAATCCCCAAATTCCTCCCCGTGCTCACCTCCACTCCCTGCTGGTGGCAAAGGTGTCGAACACCTGGCGGGAAATGCCCCAAAAATCGCCATAAAACCCCAAAAAAACCCCCCAAAAAAACCCCAAAAAATCCCAAAAAATCCCCAAAAAACCCCAAAAAACCCCAAAAAACCCCAAATTCTCACCTGTGCCACCTCCTGGGGGCTCTGGTCGAAGTTGTCGAACACATCCCAGCTCGTGGGCAGATAATGCCCCAAAACTGCCCCAAAAATCACCATAAAACCCCAAAAAATCCACCCAAAAAAACCCTAAAAAAATCCTAAAAACCCCAAAAAAAATTAAAAAAAAATCCACAAAAAATCCTAAAAGAAAACCCCCAAAAAATCCCCAAATTCCTCCCTGTGCTCACCTACGCCCCCTGCTGATGGCAAAGGTGTCGAACACCTGGCGGGAAATGCCCCAAAAATCGCCATAAAAATCCCCCCAAAAAAACCCCAAAAAATCCCAAAAAATCCCAAAAAAACCCCAAAATCCCAAAAAACCACAAAAATCCCAAAAAAAATCCCAAAAAACCCAAAAAAAAACAAATTCTCGCCTGTGCCACCTCCGGGGGGCTCTGGCCGAAGGTGTCGAACACCGGGCAGGACATGGCAGGAAATGCCCAAAAATCCCCATAAAATTCCCCAAAATCACCATAAAACCCCTGAAAATCCGCCAAAAAAATCCTAAAAAAAAAATCCTAAAAAATCCCAAAACATAAAAATCAAAAAATTCTCACCAAAAAAATCCTAAAAAATCCCCAAATTCCTCCCCGTGCTCACCTACGCCCCCTGCTGGCGGCAGAGGTGTCGAACACCTGGCGGGAAATGCCCCAAAAATCGCCATAAAAACCCCAAAAAAACCCCAAAAAAATCCCAAAAAATCCCCAAAAAACCCCAAAAAACCCAAAAAACCCCGAATTCTCACCTGTGCCACCTCCTGGGGGCTCTGGCCGAAGGTGTCGAAGACGTCGCGGCTGGCGGGCAGATAAACCTCGCGGAAGTAGCGCAGGGTCTCGGCGTCGGTGCCGGGAAATTCGGATTTTTCCACCTCCTGCAGAACCTTGCGCTCGAACTCCGTGTTCACCGGGCCCGGCTCCACCAGGGACACGCTGGGGATTTTGGGATTTGGGGTTTTTTTGGGGGATTTTTTTGATTTTTTTGAATTTTTGGGATTTTTTGGGGGTATTTTTGGGATTTTTGGGGGTTTTTTTGGGTGTTTTTATGGTGATTTTTGAGGCATTTTTGGGGTATTTCCTTCAGCAGCCAGCAGGGTGGAGGTGAGCATGTGGAGGAATTTTGGGATTTTTTAGGGTTTTTTGTGGATTTTTTTTTTCAATTATTTTTTGGGGCTTTTTAGGATTTTTTGTGGATTTTTTTGGTGGATTTTTTGGGTTTTATGGTGATTTTTTGGGGCAGTTTTGGGGCATTATCTGCCCACGAGCCGGGATGCGTTTGACACCTTTGGCCAGAGCCCCCAGGAGGTGTCACAGGTCAGGATTTGGGGAAAATTTGGGGTTTTTTGAGATTTTTGGGGGTTTTGGGGGATTTTTTGGGAATTTTTTGGGATTTTTTGGGGGTATTTTTGGGATTTTTGGGGGTTTTTTGGGTGTTTTTATGGCGATTTTTGAGGCATTTTGGGGGCATTTCCTTCAGCAGCCAGCAGGGGGCGTAGGTGAGCATAAGGAGGAATTTGGGATTTTTTTACCTTTTTTTTTGTGGATTTTTGTAAAATTTATTTTTTGGGGTATTTTAGGGGTTTTTTTGGGATTTTTTAAGGATTTTTTTAGGATTTTTTGATGGATTTTTGGGGGATTTTGGGGATTTTTCTGGCGGGTTTTTGCAGGGTTTTGAAGGGTTTGGGTGGGGTTTTTATAGAGATTTTTAGGGGATTTTTTTGGGGCGGTTTTATGGGGATTTTTTGGGTATTTATGGGGATTTTGGGGGTCTTTTTTGGAGGGGGATTTTTGGGGTTTTTTTGGGATAATTTGAGGATGATTTTGGGGCAATTTTGGGATAATTTGGGGGTGATTTTGGGGAAATATCCAGGATGATTTTGGGGTGATTTTGGGATAATTTTGGGAGCAATTTCTGGATGATTTTGGGGTGATTTCCAGGATGATTTTGGGGTGATTTTGGGGGCAATTTTGGGATAATTTTGGGGTGATTTTGGGGCAATTTCCAGGATAATTTTGGGGTGATTTTGGGATAATTTTGGGGGCAATTTCTGGATGATTTTGGGGTGATTTTGGGATAATTTTGGGGTGATTTCCAGGGTGATTTTGGCATAATTTTGGGGTGATTTTGGGATAATTTTGGGGTGATTTTGGCACTCACAAGACGTTGAACTGCAGCAGCTGCACGGCCAGGCTCTCGCACAAACCCTCCACGGCGAACTTGGAGGCCGAGTAGATGTCGTTGAACACGACCCCTGCGGAACCCCGAAAATTTTGGGGGGTCTGGGAGGGCTCTGGGATCTCCATCCCCCCAAAATTTGGGGTTTGGGGCCTTGATTCCTCCAAAATTTGGGGGTTGGGGTCTCAATTCCCCCAAATTTTGGGGTTTGGGGTCTCAATTTCCTCCAAAATTTGGGGGTTGGGGCCTCAATTCCCCCAAATTTTGGGGTTTGGGGTCTCAATTCCCCCAAAATTTGGGGTTTGGGGCCTTGATTCCTCCAAAATTTGGGGTTTGCGGCCTTGATTCCTCCCAAATTTTGGGGTTTGGGGTCTCAATTTCCCCAAAATTTGGGGGTTGGGGCCTCAATTCCCCCAAATTTTGGGGTTTGGGTCTCAATTCCCCCAAAATTTGGAGTTTGGGGTCTCCATCCCCCCAAAATTTGGGGTTTGGGGTCTCAATTCCCCCAAAATTTGGGGTTTGGGGCCTTGATTCCTCCAAATTTGGGGTTTGGGGTCTCAATTCCCCCAAAATTTGGGGTTTGGGGTCTCAATTTCCCCCAAAATTTGGGGTTTGGGGTCTCAATTCCCCCAAAATTTGGGGTTTGGGGTCTCAATTTCCCCCAAAATTTGGGGTTTGGGGTCTCAATTCCCCAAAATTTGGGGTTTAGGGTCTCTCTTTTTGGGGTGCCAAACTCGAATTTTGGGGTCCCGGGGGTTTTTTGGGGTCCCTTTTTTTGGGGGGGAGGGGGATCCCGGAGGTTTTTGGGGTGCCGAACCCGAATTTTGGGGTCTCAAAGCCGAATTTTGGGGTCCCGGGGGTTTTTTGGGTGCCAAAGCCGAATTTTGCGGTGCCGAGGAGGAATTTGGGTTCCCAGGGGGTTTTTGGGGTCCTAAAGTCAAAATTTGGGGTCCCGGGGTTTTTTTTTTTGGGGTGTCAAACCCGAGTTTTGGGGTCCCAAAGCCGAATTTTGGGGTCCCACGGGGTTTTTTGGGGTCCCGTTTTTTTGGAGCGGTCCCGGGGGATTTTTGGGGTGCCGAACCCGAATTTTGGGGTCCCAGAGAGTTTTTGGGATCCCGTTTTTTTGGGGCTGTCCCGGGGGTTTTTTTGGGGTGCCGAACCCGAATTTTGGGGTCCCGAGGAGGGTTTTTTTTGGGTTTTTTTTTGGGGCGGTCCCGGGGGATTTTTGGGTGCCAAACCCGAATTTTCGGGTCCCAGAAAATTTTTGGGGTCCCGTTTTTTTGGAGCGGTCCCGGGGGTTTTTTTGGGGTGCCGAACCCGAATTTTGGGGTCCTGAGGAGGGTTTTTTGGGTTTTTTTTTTGGGGCGGTCCCGGGGGATTTTTGGGGTGCCAAACCCGAATTTTCGGGTCCCAGAAAATTTTTGGGGTCCCGTTTTTTTGGAGCGGTCCCGGGGTTTTTTGGGGTGCCGAACCCGAATTTTGGGGTCCCATGGGGTTTTTTGGAGTCCCGTTTTTTTGGAGCGGTCCCGGGGTTTTTTGGGGTGCCGAACCCGAATTTTGGGGTCCCGCGGAGGGTTTTTTTTGGTTTTTTTTTGGGGGGCAGTCCCGGGGGATTTTTGGGGTGCCGAACCCGAATTTTCGGGTCCCAGAGAATTTTTGGGGTCCCGTTTTTTTGGGGCTGTCCCGGGGGTTTTTTTGGGGTGCCAAACCCGAATTTTGGGGTCCCAGAGAATTTTTGGGGTCCCGTTTTTTTGGGGCTGTCCCGGGGGTTTTTTTGGGGTGCCGAACCTGAATTTTGGGGTCCTGAGGAGGGTTTTTTTTGGTTTTTTTTTTGGGGCGGTCCCGGGGGATTTTTGGGGTGCCAAACCCGAATTTTCGGGTCCCAGAGAGTTTTTGGGGTCCCGTTTTTTTGGGGCTGTCCCGGGGGTTTTTTTGGGGTGCCGAACCCGAATTTTGGGGTCCCGCGGAGGGTTTTTTTTTGGGTTTTTTTTTGGGGGGTCTCACCCTGCAGCCCCATGACGCTGCTGACCACCACGATGTGGCCGCTGCGGCGCCGCTTCATCTGGGGGAGCAGGGCCTGGGCCAGGCGCAGCACCCCGAAGACGTTGGTGTCGAAGACGCGCTGCACCTGCGGCCCCGAGGCGCTCTCCAGCGGCCCCACCAGCCCCACGCCCGCGTTGTTCACTGGGGAGGGGGCGGCAGGGGTCAGGGGCACCCCGAAAATCCCCGAAATCCCCCCCAAAATCGGCCCCTGGGGCTCCGAGATACACAAATGCAAAAAAGCCCCAGAAAATCTGCAGAAAACCACCCCAAAATCAGCAGCCCTGAGTTGTTCAATGGGGAGGGGTCGGGAGGGGTCAGGGGAACCCCGAAAATCCCCGAAATCCCCCCCAAAATCGGCCCCTGGGGCTCCGAGATACACAAATGCAAAAAAATCCCAGAAAATCTGCACAAAAACCCGTAAAATCCACCCAAAAATGCACCCCAAAAAATCCCAAAATCAACAGCCCTGAGTTGTTCAATGGGGGGTCAGGGGAACCCCAAAAAATCCCGAAATCTCCCCCAAAATCGGCCCCTGGGGCTCCGAGATACACAAATGCAAAAAAATCCCAGAAAAGTCACAGAAAATCCCATTAAATCCCATTAAATCCGTCCCAAAAAATGCCCAAATCCATCAGCTCATGTTGTTCACTGGGGAGGGGTCGGGAGGGGTCAGGGGCACCCCGAAAAACCCCGAAATCTCCCCCAAAATCGGCCCCTGGGGCTCCGAGATACACAAATGCAAAAAAAATCCCCCAAAAATGCACCAAAAAATCCCTAAAAATCCCCAAAAGTCTCCAAAAAATCCCAAAAAATGCCCAAAAAAAGTGCCCCAAAAATGCCCCAAAAATCCCTAAAAATTCACAAAGATCCTTTAAAAATGCCCCAAAAAATCCCCGAAAAATGCGCCAAAAAAACCCTAAAAATTCACAATAATCCTTAAAAATACCCCAAAAAAACCCCTAAAAATCCACAAAAATCCTTTAAAAAATGCCAAAAAAAATCCCAAAAAATTCACAAAAATCCTTTAAAAATGCCCCAAAAAATCCCAAAAAAATGCCCAAAAAATCCCGAAAAATCCCCCAAAATGCCCCAAATTCCCAGATTTTTCTCACCCACGACGTCCACGCGTCCCCCCGGCACCTGCTGCAGGCACTCGGCCACGGAGGCGTCGCTGGTGACGTCGAGGCGCAGAATCCGCAAAGTGTCCCCGAGGGTGGCCCCGGCCGCGGCCTCCAGCGCGCCCCGGCGGGACAGGTCCCGCATGGTGGCCAGGACTGGAACAAAATCCCAAAATAATCCCAAAAAATCCCGTTAGAAACAGCCCAAAAATCCCCCCAAAAAATCCCAAAAATCCCGTTAGAAACAGCCCAAAAATCCCCCCAAAAAATCCCAAAAATCCCGTTAGAAACAGCCCCGGGACAGGTCCCGCATGGTGGCCAGGACTGGAACAAAATCCCAAAATAATCCCAAAAAATCCCGTTAGAAACAGCCCAAAAATCCCAAAAATCCCGTTAGAAACAGCCCAAAAATCCCCCCAAAAAATCCCAAAAATCCCATTAGAAACAGCCCCGGGACAGGTCCCGCATGGTGGCCAGGACTGGAACAAAATCCCAAAATAATCCCAAAAAATCCCGTTAGAAACAGCCCAAAAATCCCAAAAATCCCGTTAGAAACAGCCCAAAAATCCCCCCAAAAAATCCCAAAAATCCCATTAGAAACAGCCCCGGGACAGGTCCCGCATGGTGGCCAGGACTGGAACAAAAATCCCCAAAAAAATCCCAAAAATCCCATTAGAAACAGCCCAAAAATCCCCCAAAAAATCCCAAAAATCCCGTTAGAAACAGCCCAAAAATCCCCCAAAAAATCCCAAAAATCCCGTTAGAAACAGCCCAGAAATCCCATTAGAAACAGCCCAAAAATCCCATTAGAAACAGCCCAAAAAATCCCCAAAAAATCCCAAAAATCCCATTAGAAACAGCCCAAAAATCCCCCAAAAAATCCCAAAAATCCCGTTAGAAAGAGCCCAGAAATCCCGTTAGAAACAGCCCCGGGACAGGTCCCGCATGGTGGCCAGGACTGGAACAAAAATCCCAAAAAAAATCCCAAAAATCCCGTTAGAAACAGCCCAAAAATCCCCAAAAAAATCCCAAAAATCCCGTTAGAAACAGCCCAAAAATCCCGTTAGAAACAGCCCAAAAATCCCATTGGAAAAACCCCAAAAATCCCCCCAAAAAAATCCCAAGAATCCCATTGGAAACAGCCCCAGGACAGGTCCCGCATGGTGGCCAGGACTGGAACAAAAATCCCCAAAAAAATCCCAAAAAATCCCGTTAGAAACAGCCCAAAAATCCCAAAAATCCCGTTGGAAACAGCCCAAAAATCCCCCCAAAAAATCCCAAAAATCCCATTGGAAACAGCCCCGGGACAGGTCCCGCATGGTGGCCAGGACTGGAACAAAAATCCCCAAAAAATCCCAAAAATCCCGTTAGAAACAGCCCAAAAATCCCCCAAAAAATCCCAAAAATCCCGTTAGAAACAGCCCAAAAATCCCCCAAAAAATCCCAAAAATCCCGTCAGGAACAGCCCAAAAATCCCCCAAAAAATCCCAAAAATCCCGTCAGGAACAGCCCAAAAATCTCCAAAAAACCCCCCAAAAATCCCGTTAGAAACAGCCCAAAAATCCCCCAAAAAACCCCAAAACTCCCAAGGGAGACCCCCCCAAACCCCAGCAGGGACCCCAAAATTCCCCCTGGGGACAATCCCGGGCTGTCCCCCCCAGGCCCCTCCCGGTATTTCCCCTCCTCCTCTCCCACCTTGGGGACATTTGGGGACACCTGGGGACCCCTGGGGACATTTTGGGGCCACCTGGGGACATTTGGGGACCCTCCCGGGGTGTCCCCCCCTTTCCCTCCCACCTTGGGGACAATCCCGAGCTGTCCCCTCCTGCTATTTCCCTCTCGCCTTGGGGACATTTGGGGACCCTTGGGGAAGCTTGGGGACACCTGGGGACCCTTGGGGACATTCGGGGACCCTCCCGAGGTGTCCCCCATCCCCTTGGGGACAATCCCGGGCTGTCCCCCCCAGGCCCCTCCCGGTATTTCCCCTCCTCCTCTCCCACCTTGGGGACATTTGGGGACACTTGGGGACCCTTGGGGACATTTTGGGGTCACCTGGGGACATTTGGGGACCCTCCCGGGGTGTCCCCCCCTTTCCCTCCCACCTTGGGGACAATCCCGAGCTGTCCCCTCCTGCTATTTCCCTCTCGCCTTGGGGACACCTGGGGACCCTTGGAGACCCTTGCGGACATTTTGGGGACACCTGGGGACCCTTGGGGACATTTGGGGACCCTCCCGAGGTGTCCCCCATCCCCTTGGGGACAATCCTGAGCTGTCCCCCCCCCCCCCCTCCCCGCCTGTATCTCCCTCCCTCCCCTCCGTCCCACCTTGGGGACACCTGGGGACATTTTGGGGACCCTTGGGGACATTTGGGGACCCCTCCTCACCCAGGTATCGCCTCTGGGGGTCCCTGGCGAGCAGCACGGCCACGGCCAGGCCGATGCCCGAGGAGCAGCCGGTGACAAGGACGGTGCGACACGGGGGGGTGGCCATGGTGTCACCTCCCCCCCCCCCGGGCCGGGCAAAGGCTCTTAACGGGATCAGCGGGCACGTGGTGGCACCGCGACATCGGCGGTGACATCCCGGGGTCACCGGGGGGGTGGGGGGGGCATTGGTGTCACCTCCCCCTGTGCCGGGATCGGTGGTGGCACCGCGACATCGGCGGTGACATCCCGGGGTCACCGGGGGGGTGGGGGGTGGCATTGGTGTCACCTCCCCCTGTGCCGGGATCGGTGGTGGCACCGCGACATCGGCGGTGACATCCCGGGGTCACCGGGGGGTGGCATTGGTGTCACCTCCCCCTGTGCCGGGATCGGTGGTGGCACCGCGACATCGGCGGTGACATCCCGGGGTCACCGGGGCGGTGGCATTGGTGTCACCTCCCCCCCTGTGCCGGGCAAAGGCTCTTAAGGGGATCAGCGGGCACGTGGTGGCACCGGGGGGACAACAAGGGGCCACCAAGGGAGGGGGTGGCACCGCGACAATGGGGGGGACAAAGGGGGGGACACCAAGGGGGGACATCTCAGGATGTCACCAAGGAGGGGTGGGGGACACGGGGGGGACAAAGGAGGGACACCAAGGGGTCACCAAAGGGAAGGGGACACGGGGGGGGACATCCCGGGGTCACCGGGGGGGTGGCCGTGGTGTCACCTCCCCCCCTAAGGGGATCAGCGGGAACGTGGTGGCACCGGGGGGACACCAAGGGATCACCGGGGGGGACAAAGGGGTCACCAAGGGAGGGGTGGCACCGCGACAATGGGGGGCACAAAGGGGGGACACCAAGGGGGACATCTCAGGATGTCACCAAGGAAAGGGGTGGCACCGCGACACGGTGGGGACAAAGGGGGGACACCAAGGGGTCACCGGGGGGGACAAAGGGGCCACCAAGGGAGGGGGTGGCACCGCGACAATGGGGGGCACAAAGGGGGGACATCTCAGGATGTCACCAAGGAAAGGGGTGGGGACACGGGGAGGACACCAAGGGGTCACCAAAGGGAAGGGGACACAAGGGGGGGTGGCCGTGGTGTCACCTCCCTTCTAAGGGGATCAGTGGGGAGGGGACCGGGAGGGGACAAAGGGGGGGACACGGGGGACCCCAAATGTCCCCAAGGGTCCCCAAGGCATGACGTCACCGAGCAAGGGGGGACAAAGGGGCGGTGACAGCCCGGGATGTCACCAAGGGGGGGGGGGACACGGGGGGGACACCTCGGGGGGGGGGGGGGGGGGTGACATCTCGGGATGTCCCCAAAGGGGGAGGGAGAAACGGGGGTGACATCACAAATGGGGGGGGGGGGGGCGACACCTCGGGATGTCACCAAGGGGGAGGTGACAAAGGGGGGGGGGGGGGGGCGACACGGGGTGGGGACAGCCCGGGATGTCCCCAAAGCGGGGGGGGAGGGACAAAGTGTGCGGTGGCCCCGCCCCCTTCACCTGGGGAACCCCAAATCCGCCACGCCCCGAGCTCCGGCACCGGACACGGACACCGGAACCGGCACCGGACACCGGAACCGGACCGGGAACGGACACCGGAACCGGCACCGGACACCGGCACCGGGACCGGACACCGGCACCGGAACTGGGCCGGGAACGGGCTCCGAGCTCTGGGACCGGACACGGGCACCGGAACCGCCCGGACCGGGCTCCGGGACCGGGACCGGGACTGGAACGAACTCCGAGTTCCGGGGCCGGACACGGACACCGGAACCGGCACCGACCGGACCAGGCACCGGCACCGGACACCGGCACCAGAACCGGCCGGACAGAGCTCCGGGACCGAGACTGGAACGGGCTCCGAGCTCCGGGACCGGACATTGAACACCTCTGACCGGACACCGGCGCCGCCCGGACCGGGCTCCGGGACCGGAACCGGCCCGACCTGGCTCCGGGACCGGGACTGGAACGGGCTCCGGGCTCCGGGACCGAACACCGGGACGGGCTTTGAGCTCCGGGACCGGACACCGGCAGGGAAAGCGCTCCCAGTACCGCTCCCAGTTCCCTCCCAGTACCGCTCCCATTACAGAGGGAGAGAAGGAGGAGCGGGAGGAAGAGGAGGACGCAGGAGGAGGAAGAGGAGGAGGAGGAGGGACACGGGAGGAGCAGGAGGAGGAAGAGGAGGGACAGAGGAAGAGGAGGAGCGGGAGGAAGCGCGGCCGCATCAGCCCCGGAGCCCGCAGGTGAGCGCGGATGGGGGAGCTCGGTCTTACTGGGAGCGATGCTGGGAGCGCCGATTTATTATTTTACATTATTCATTATTTATTAATTTTTAGGGCTGATTTATTAATTTATGATATACGTTATATTGAAAAAAAATTATGTATGAAAACGATGCCTATTAACGTATAATAATTAAAATTGTTTTTATTATATACATTGCAGTAAAAGAAAACTATATAGTCAAGCTGTATATATTAATGTATATTAATTAAATTATATTTATTATTTTGTAGTACATATTGAAAGAAAGTTATATATTAAAATTATATATAATAACGTATATTTTAATTAAAATTATATTTTTAAGACATATATTAAGATAAAAATATACACTAAAACTATACTAAAAAATAGAAGAAAGGATTTGCATCAGGAGGCTGATTTATTATTTTATTAAAATAAAATTATACATCAAAACCACACTAAAAATAGACTAAAAAGGAATTCTTTAGAAGGGCTGGAAAGGAATAGAAAAGGAAAGGAATGATAACAAAAGCTGCTGACCCTGAGAGAATCCGAGCCTGCTCGCCGTGATTGGCCATTAATTAAAAACAAATTAAAAACACCCGGCCCGGACCAATCCCGGCCGCGCCTGTGGCATTCCACAGCCGCAGATAATTCTTGTTTATCTTTTCTCCAGAGGCTCCTCAGCTGCTCAGGAGAGGGGAAAAAACCCTAAAAAAAAGAGATTTTTCAGCAAATCTCGAGGCTGGAAGGGGCTCTGAGCCCTCCAGCAGCAGCCCCATTGTTCTGCCCCAATGATACATTAAACTATATCTATTAATTTGTATAAATTAGGATTATATGTATTACTTGTTATATATTACATTAAAAGAAAATTATATACTAAAGCTGTATATATTGATTAAATTTATATTTAATATTACATTGTATTACATTGTATTATTGTATTACATTATATTATATTAGCATAATAACCTATATATATTAATATAGATATTAATTAAAATTACATTGTTTATTTTATTATATATTACATTAAAAGAAAATTATATACTAAAGCTGTATGTATTGATTAAATTTATATTTAATATTGCACTACATTACATTGTATTACATTGTATTATTGTACTACATTCTATTACATTACATTATATTAGCACAATAACCTATAGATATTAATATAGATATTAATTAAAATTACATTGTTTATTTTATTATATATTACATTAAAAGAAAATTATATATTAAAGCTGTATATATTAATTAAATCTATATTTAATATTACACTACATTACCTTGTATTACATTGTATTATTGTATTACATTGTATTACATTATATTACATTATATTACATTATATTAGCATAATAACCTATATATATTAATATAGGTATTAATTGCGATTATATGTATTACTTATTATATATTACATTAAAAGAAAATTATATACTAAAGATGTATATATAAATTAAATTTATATTTAATATTACACTACATTACATTGTATTATTGTATTACATTATATTACATTATATTACATTATATTATATTAGCATAATAACCTATGTATATTAATATAGATGTTAATTAAAATTACATTGTTTATTTTATTATATATTACATTGAAAGAAAATTACACTTTAAAGCTATATATTAATATACATGAATTAAAATTCTATTTATTATAATGCTGAGTTTATTATACACAAATAAAATTATATATTAAAACTATAGAGATAGATATTAATTAAAATTATATTTTTAAAGATATATATTTATATTAAAATAAAATTTTAATTAAAACAACACACCAATGTAGCCCCACAGCGCTCAGCCCCTGTCCTGCCCCACGCCAGGATCCCCCATGGAGGAGGAGGAGGAGGAGGAGGCCGGGAGGAAGAGGAGCAGAGAGCGCCCGGCAGGTGAGGAGGAAGGCAGGGCCCCTTTTAACCCTCTGTGTGCCGGGGCAGCTGCAGCCCGGCCTGGGGGGGGGCAAATGGGGGGTGGGGGCAAATCCCAAATTGTCCATGTGGGGCAAATCCCATCCAGAATTGTGGGGCAAATCCTAAACCCCGTCCTGAATTGTGGGGCAATTCCCAAACCCCATCCTGGGATGGGGGCAAATCACAACTCCCATTGTGTCCTCACAGGGCAAATCCCACCCTGACCTTGTAGGACAAACCCCAAATCCCACCCTGAATTTGCGGGGCAAATCCCAAATCCCGTCCTGAATTTGTGGGGCAAATCCCAAATCGCGTCCTGAATTGTGGGGCAAATGCCAAAACCCCTCCTATCCTTGTGGGGCAAATCCTAAATCTCATCCTGTCCTTGTGGGGCAAATCCCAAATCCCATCCTGAATAGTGGGGCAAATCCCATCCTGGGATGGGGGCAAATCCCAAATCCCATCCTGTCCTTGTGGGGCAAATCCCGTCCTGTCCTTGTCCTCGTGGGGGCAAATCCCATTTTCTCCTTGTGATATACAGGGGGAAATTTGCCCCACAAGGACAAGTTCAGGATGGGATTTACCCCACAAGGACACAATGGGATTTGGGATTTGCCCCACAAGGACAGGATGGGATTTGCCCCACAAGTTCAGGATGGGATTTGGGATTTGCCCCACAATTCAGGATGGGATTTGGGATTTGCCCCACAAGTTCAGGATGGGATTTGGGATTTGCCCCACAATTCAGGATGGGATTTGGGATTTGCCCCACAATTCAGGATGGGATTTGGGATTTGCCCCACAAGTTCAGGATGGGATTTGAGATTTGCCCCACAATTCAGGATGGGATTTGAGATTTGGGATTTGCCCCACAATTCAGGATGGGATTTGGGATTTGCCCCACAATTCAGGATGGGATTTGGGATTTGGGATTTGCCCCACAATTCAGGACGGGATTTAGGATTTGCCCCACAATTCAGGATGGGATTTGAGATTTGGGATTTGCCCCACAATTCAGGATGGGATTTGGGATTTGCCCCACAATTCAGGATGGGATTTGAGATTTGGGATTTGCCCCACAATTGAGGATGGGATTTGCCCCACAAATTCAGGATGGGATTTAGGATTTGCCCCACAATTGAGGATGGGATTTGCCCCACAATTCAGGATGGGATTTGGGATTTGCCCCACAATTCAGGACGGGATTTGCCCCACAATTCAGGATGGGGTTTGGGATTTGCCCCACAATTCAGGACGGGATTTGCCCCACAATTCAGGATGGGATTTGAGATTTGGGATTTGCCCCACAATTCAGGATGGAATTTGCCCCCCAGTTCAGGATGGGATTTGGGATTTGCCCCACAAGTTCACGATGGCCGTGCCGGTGCTCACAGGGCTCTCACGTTGAGGGAACAGCCTCAGGATCTCGCTCCACGTCTCACAAGGCTGATTTATTATTTTATGCTCTATATTCCATCCAAATGAATCTATATTCCATTATTATTTTATTCCATAAAATAATAAATAATAAAATAATGAATCTTTTACCCCAAAAGAACAGCAGGAAAGGTTCCACCAGCAGGCTGGCTGAGCCAGGAATAGAAAGGAATGATAACAAAGGCTCTGTCCCTGGCTCTCTGTCTGCGACTGGCCATTCGTTATAAACATTCATTATAAACATTCATTATAAACACTCATTATAAACATTCATTATAAACACTCATTATAAACACTCATTATTAGCAGGGGCCAATCCCAGCCCCACCTGCTGCACCCCACAGCAGCAGAGAATCAATGTTTGCATTCTGTGCCCGAGGCCCCTCGGCTGCTCAGCAGGAAAAGCGCTCAAAAATTTTTCATAAAAAGGATTTTTCTTAAAAAAGGATTTTTCATAAAAAAGGATTTTTCATAAAAATGTGTCTGTGACAGTGCATGGGCCTGGGAGGCAGCTGGAATAAAAGGGAGTTGTCTCTGCAAAGAGATTTTCCAGGCTGCTTTTTACAAGTTTTTGCATCCTGTTCTTGTCCTTGTGGGGCAAATCCCAATTCCCATCCTGAATTGGGGGGCAAATCCCAAATGCCATCCTGAACTTGTGGGGCAAATCCCATCCTGTCCTTGCCCTCATGGGGGCAAATCACACCGTGTGATTTATTTATGGAATAAAATAATAATGGAATATAGATTCATTTGGATGGAATATAGAGCATAAAATAATAAATCAGCCTTGTGAGACGTGGAGCGAGATCCTGAGGCTGTTCCCTCAACGTGAGAGCCCTGTGAGCACCGGCACGGCCATCGTGAACTTGTGGGGCAAATCCCAAATCCCATCCTGAATTTGTGGGGCAAATCCCAAATCCCAAATCCCATCCTGAATTGTGGGGCAAATCCCAAATCTCAAATCCCATCCTCAATTGTGGGGCAAATCCCATCCTCAATTGTGGGGCAAATCCCAAATCCCATCCTGAACTTGTGGGGCAAATCCCAAATCCCAAATCCCATCCTGAATTGTGGGCCAAATCCCAAATCTCATCCTGAATTTGTGGGGCAAATCCCATCCTGAATTGTGGGGCAAATCCCAAATCCCAAATCCCATCCTGAATTGTGGGGCAAATCCCAAATCCCAAATCCCAAATCCCATCCTGAATTGTGGGGCAAATCCCAAATCCCATCCTGTCCTTGTGGGGCAAATCCCATCCTGAATTGTGGGGCAAATCCCATCCTGTTCTTGGTGTGGGGCAAATCCCAAATCTCAGATCCCATCCTTGTCCCATCCCATCCCATCCTTGGCCTTGTGGGGTAAATCCCATCCTGAACTTGGTGTGGGGCAAATCCCAAATCCCATCGTGTCCTTGTCCCCACGGGGGCAAATCCCATCGCGTCCTTGTCCTTGCTCCCCCAGAGCAGGAGCTGAGCATGGAGAGCAGCGAGGAGCTGGTGGCTGAGGCCGAGCTGGGGCTCCAGGAGCAGCTCCAGGGTGGGGAGAAGAAGCCCCACAGGTGCTCCGAGTGTGGGAAGATCTTCAAGAGGAGATTGAACTTTATCAAGCATTGCAAAATCCACACCGGAGAACAGCTGGGATCTGAGGGGGAAAAACCCACCCTGGACCAGAGATCTGAGCTGGGGGTCCAAGAGCAGCTCCAGGGTGGGCAGGAGAAGCCCCACAAGTGCTCGGAGTGTGGGAAAAGCTTCAGGTGGAGCTCGTCCCTGAGCAAGCATCGCAGAATCCACAAGGGGCAACAGGTGGGATCTGAGGGGGACAAACCCACCCTGGGCCAGGGCCAGGGATCAGAGCTGGGGGTCCATGAGCAGCTCCAGGAGAAGCCCCACACGTGCTCGGAGTGTGGGAAGAGCTTCAGGTTGAGATCCTGCCTGATTATCCACCAGAGGGTCCACACGGGGGGACAGCTGAGATCTGAGGGAGAAAAACCCAACTTGGACCAGGGAGGGGGTCAGAGATCAGAGGTGGAGGTCCATGAGCAGCTCCAGGATGAGGAGAAGCCTCCCAGGTTCTTGGAATGGGAGAAGAGCTTCATGCTGAATTCCCACCTGATTGAACAGCTGAAGAAGCAGACGGAGCAACAGCTGAGATGTGAGGAGGAAAAACCCAACTTGGACCATGGTGGTGGTCAGAGATCAGAGCTGGAGGTCCATGAGCAGCTCCAGGATGAAGAGGAGAAGCCCCACAGGTGCTCGGAATGTGGGGAGATCTTCATGCTGAGTTCCCACCTGATGGAACACTTGAAGAACCACACGGGAGAACATCTGAGATCCGAGGAGGAAAAACCCAACTTGGACCAGGGAGGTGAGCAGAACTTGGGGGTCCATGAGCAGCTCCAGGGTGGGGAGGAGAAGCCCCACAGGTGCTCGGAGTGTGGGAAGATCTTCAGGTGGAGAGCCAACCTGGTCCGCCACCTCAGAATCCACACGGGAGAACGCCCCTACCAGTGTGGGGTGTGTGGGAAGAGATTCAGCCAGAATTCCAACCTGACTGTCCACCTCAAAATCCACACGGGGCAGCAGGTGGGATCCGAGGGGGACAAACCCACCGTGGACCAGGGCCAGGGATCAGAGCTGGGGCTCCACGAGGAGCTCCAGGGTGGGGAGAAGAAGTCCCACAAGTGCTCGGAGTGTGGCAAGATCTTCAGGTGGAGGTCCAACCTGATCCGCCACCGCAGAATGCACACTGGGGAGAGGCCCTACGTGTGTGGGCACTGCGGCAAGGGCTTCACCCAGAAAGCCCACGTGATGGAGCACCAGAAGATCCACGTGGGGCCACAGCTGGGCGGAAATCCAACCCTGGGTGATGAAGGGGGTCAGGGATCCGAGCTGGGGCTCCACGAGCAGCTCCAGGGTGGGCAGGAGAAGCCCCACAAGTGCTCGGTGTGTGGGAAGAGCTTCAGGTGGAGATCCAAAATGATGAGGCATTTCAGAACCCACACGGGGGGACAGCTGAGATGTGAGGGACACAACCCCACCCTGGGTGAGGGATCAGAGCTGGGGGTCCAAGAGCAGCTCCAGGGTGGGGAGGAGAAGCCCCACAAGTGCTCCGAGTGTGGGAAGAGCTTCTGGAAGAGCTCCAACCTGACCCGCCACCTCAGAATCCACACGGGTGAACGACCCTACGTGTGTGGGGTGTGTGGGAAGAGCTTCACCCAGAAAACCCACCTGAGTGACCACCAGAAGGTCCACACTGGGCAACAGCTGGGCGGAAATCCAGCCCTGGCTCATGAAGGCGGTCAGATAGTGATGGTGGTGGTCCACGAGCAGCTCCAGGGTGGGGAGAAGAAGCCCCACAAGTGCTCGGAGTGCGGGAAGAGCTTCAGGAAGAGAGCCAACCTGATGGAGCACAGCAGGGTCCACACCGGGGAGAAGCCCTACAAGTGTGGGGAGTGTGGGGAGAGCTTCAGCTGGAACTCGCAGCTCATCCGCCACCAGAGGGTGACCCACACCGGCGAGAGACCCTACGCGTGCCAGTTCTGCGCCAAGAGCTTCACCTGCAAGTCCCACCTGACCAGCCACCTGAGGACCCACACCGGGGAGAAGCCCTACGAGTGCGACCAGTGCCACAAGAGGTTCCAGAGCAGCTCCTCGCTCGTCGTCCACCAGCGCTCGCACACGGGCGAGCGGCCGTTCCAGTGCCCCGAGTGCGGCGTGGGCTTCAAGGAGAACTCGGCCCTCGTCCGGCACCGCCGGACCCACACCGGGGAGAGGCCCTACGGGTGCGAGCAGTGCCAGAGCTCCTTCCCGACCCGCTCGCTGCTGGCGGAGCACCAGCGCATCCACACCGGGGAGAAACCGTTCCGCTGCGACGACTGCGGGAAGGGCTTCCGGCAAAAGTCCAGCCTGGTCAAGCACCGCAGGATCCACACCGGGGAGAGGCCGTACGTGTGCGGGCAGTGCGGGAAGAGCTTCACGCAGAGCTCCAACCTGTTTGCGCACCAGAGGAGCCACGCGGAGCGGCCCTACGAGTGCGAGTACTGCTGGAGGAGCTTCTCGCAGAGCTCCAGCCTGATCCTCCACCAGAAGTGCCACACGCAGGTGAGGCCCTACGAGTGCAGGAAGTGCGGGAAGAGCTTCACCACCAAGTCCTGCCTCCTCACCCACCGCATGATCCACACCGGGGAGCGGCCCTTCGAGTGTGGGGAGTGCGGGAAGGGCTTCATGTCCAAGTCCCACCTGGTTTACCACCAGAGGATGCACAGCGGGGAGAAACCCTACGAGTGTGAGCAGTGCAAGAAGAGGTTCCTGACCAGCTCCCACCTGCTCAGCCACAAGCTGACGCACACCGGGGAGAGGCCGTTCTGCTGTTACGCTTGCGGGAGGGGGTTCCGGCAAAGGTCCAAGCTGGTCACGCACCGGTGCAGCCGCAGCAGGAAGACGCCGTTCCAGTGTCCCCAGTGTGGGAAGAGCTTCAGCACGAACGCCCACATGACCAGACACCTGCAGACCCAGCACTGAGGTGGGAAGAGCTCCGTGCTCTGCTCCAGCTCCGTCTCACGCGGGAGGATCTGCTCTGGATGGTGCCCGGGTGGGGCAGAGCGCAGGTGATTCATGTTTGAAGCACACCTGCCCCAGGGCTCCACATCCTCCTGGATGCCCGTGGCCTGGATTTTCTTTTTATTTCTCTTTATCCTTTCTAAACACCTAAATCTGGGGTTAATAATAAAAACATTGAACTAAAACAAGCATAGGGACATGGGGTCTTCCAGGGGATGAGGGGGAGGCTGGGTCTGAGAGAGTTCTCTGTCTGGTTGCCATTTCCGTATTCCCTGTGCTTTTCCACTTTTACTATTACAGTCCCCAATTCCCATTTCTCTGTTTCCTTTCCCGTTCCCATTTTCTGATTGCTGATCCAAATCCCAGTCCAGTAGTCATGCTCCATTTAAATAAAATGTGTCACGGACATATTTTATTAAAAAATCCTTTCCTTAGGATCTTATGCTTCTGAGAAGCTGAGAGGCCTCTGAAATTAAACTATCAACACTAAGTATCTGCTGCTGTGGATTGCAACAATTTCATCTTTAATTGGTCTAACCTGGTTGTTTTTAATTAATGGACAATCAAAGCTCAGCTGTCTCAGACTCTCTGGTCACTCACAAGATTTTGTTATCATTCTTGTCCTTTATTTTCTAGCTTTCTGATGAAATCCTTTTTTTCTATACTTGTAGTATAATTTTAATATAGCATTATCTTTTAATATCATATATCAATCATAAAATAATAAATCAGCTTTCTCAAAATAAAAACAGGGAGTCAAAATTTTAATCTTTTCCCACATCTTGGGACCCCAGAGACCACCACAGGGTCCCTTTTCCGTTCCCGGTCCCCATTCCCCGTCCCGATTCCCCGTTCCCGCCAGGACGTCACCGAGAAAATCCGCGCTCCTCCCTCCCACCAATCCCAGAGCGCGATCGCTCCCGGATTTGCATAACCACGCCCTCGCTCCCCGCCTGCTTTTGGGTGCCGGCGCTGCCCGGGCCGGACTCGGAGCGGAGGAGGAGCGGGAGGAAGAGGAGGGGGAGAAGGAGGAGGAGGAAGAGGAGGGACAAAGGAAGAGGAGGGACAACAGAACGGGAACGCCGGGAGGAAGAGGCGCCCCAACACCACGCGGTTCCCGCGCTCCGGCCGCAGCTGCCCCGGCCCCGCCGGCATCGCCCCCCGGAGCCCGCAGGTGAGCGGAGAGGGGGAGCTCGGCCCGACCCCATCGCGGGGGGCTCCGGGAGGGTTTTTGTGGGGGGCAGGGGAGGCAAATCCCATCGTGTCCTTGTCCCCACGGGGGCAAATCCCATCGTGTCCTTGTCCCCACGGGGGCAAATCCCATCGTGTCCTTGTCCCCACGCGGGCAAATCCCATCGTGTCCTTGTCCCCACGGGGGCAAATCCCATCGTGTCCTTGTCCCCACGGGGGCAAATCCCATCGTGTCCTTGTCCACACGGGAGCAAATCCCATCGTGTCGTTGTCCTTGCTCCCCCAGAGCAGGAGCTGAGCATGGAGAGCAGCGAGGAGCTGGTGGCTGAGGCCGTTGGGAGCGGCTCCAGGGCTCGGCAGGGAGAAGCCAACGGGGAGGAGAAGCCGCGGAGATCCCTGAGCAGGAGGGGCTGCAAAGGCAGAGCGCGGGGATCCGAGGGGGAAAGAGCCAGCCTGGGCCATGGAGGGGCTCAGAGATCCGAGCTGGGGCTCCATGAGCAGCTCCAGGGTGGGCAGGAGAAGCCCCACAAGTGCTCCGAGTGTGGGAAGAGCTTCAAGAGGAGATCCTGCCTGATTGTGCACCAGAGAATCCACACGGGATCTGAGGGGGAAAAACCCACCCTGGACCAGGGTCAGAGCCCAGAGCTGGGGCTCCATGAGCAGCTCCAGGATGGGCAGGAGAAGCCCCACCAGTGCTCGGAGTGTGGGAAGAGCTTCAAGAGGAGATCCTGTCTGAATGTCCATATGAGGAGTCACACGGGGGAGAGGACCTATGAGTGTGATGAATGCCATCAGACGTTTTACAGAAATTCCCATCTCGTCAGTCACCAGCGCATTCACACCAACGAGCGGCCATTTTGCTGTCCTGATTGTGGAAAGGGATTCAGGCAAAGGTGCAGCCTTGTCATCCACCAGCGAATCCACACTGGGGAGAGGCCCTATGAGTGTGGGGAGTGTGGCAAGAGCTTCAGAGAGAGCTGCAGCCTGACTGTCCACCAGAGGAGGCACACGGGGGAACGACCCTACGAGTGTGGTCAGTGCCAGAAGAGGTTTGTGAGCAGCTCTGAGCTCGTGGGGCACCAGCGCTCACACACAGATGAGAGGCCCTTCCAGTGCCCCGACTGCGGGAAGAGCTTCAAAAGCGTCTCCCGCCTTAACAGGCACCGGCGAAACCACGCTGGGGAGAGACCCTACGAGTGTGGTCAGTGCCAGAAGAGGTTCCTGACCAGCTCCGAGCTCCTCAGTCACCAGCTCATCCACACCGAGGAAAAGCCGTTCCACTGCCGTGAGTGCGGGCAGGGCTTCAGGCGCAACTCCAACCTCATCGTCCACCGGCGCATCCACACCGGGGAGAGACCCCACAAGTGTCCCCAATGTGGGAAGGGCTTCATCTCGACCTCCAACCTGACTGTCCACCTGAGAAGCCACACCGGGGAGAGGCCCTATGAGTGTCCCCAGTGTGGGAAGAGCTTCGCAAACAGCTCCCACCTGACTGTGCACCTGAGGAGCCACACAGGGGAGAAGCCCTTCGAGTGTGATCAGTGCAAGAAGGGCTTTTACACCTCGTCTGAACTCCTCAGGCACCAGCGCATCCACTCGGACGAGAGGCCCTTCCGCTGTCCGGATTGTGGGGTGGGATTCAAAGACAAGTCAACGCTTGTCAAACACAGGAGGATCCACACTGGGGAGAGACCCCACGAGTGTCCCCAGTGTGAGAAGAGCTTCGGAGACAGCTCCAGCCTGACTGTGCACCTGAGGAGCCACACTGGGGAGAGGCCCTACGAGTGTGATCAGTGCCAGAAGGGCTTTTACAGCTTGTCCCAACTCCTCAAGCACCAGCGCACCCACACGGACGAGAGGCCCTTCCGCTGTCCCGATTGTGGCGTGCGATTTAAGCGCAACTCACATCTGGTCACACACAGGAGGATCCACACCAGGGAGAGACCCCACAAGTGTCCCCAGTGTGGGAAGAGTTTTTCTAAAACCTCCACCTTGAGCAGACACCAAAAGAGCCAGCACTGAGGGCAGCCCAGGGTGAGAAGAGCTCTGTGAGCTTCTGCAGCTCCATCTCGCAGGGGAGGATCTGCTCTGGATGGTGCCCAGTTATCCCAGGTGGGCAGAGCCCCCTTTTATCCTGCTTGAAGAATACCAGGCTGGGGACTCCACATCCACCTGGCTCCTTGTGGCCTGGATTTTCTTTTTATATCTCTTTGTCATTTTTATACACCTTTCTAAGTGCAAGGTTAATAATAAAGATGTTGAACCAAGACGAGGATGTGGACATGGGGGGATCTTCCAGGGGATGAGGGGGATGCCGGGCCAGAGGGAGTTGAGGGTTCCTGGGGCAGATTTTGGGCTTCCTTAGGACTTTGGGCACCCCATGATCCCCATTCCCTGTTCCTGTCCCCAAAAATGGTCCGCATTCCTTGTTCGCATTCCCTGTCCCCAATCCCGCTCCCTGTCCCCATTCCCGGTCCCCATTCCCGCTCCGCTCTCTCCCGACTCTCAATTTCCCCCCCCCGCCATGACGTCACCGAGCAGAGTCCCTCGCTCCTCCCTCCCACCAATCACGGCGCGCGATCGCTCTCAGATTTGCATAACCACGCCTTCGCCCCGCCTGTATTTTGGTGCCGGCGCTGCCCGGGCCGGACTCGGAGCGGAGGAGGAGCGGGAGGGGGAGAAGGAGGAGGAGGAGGAGGAGGGACAACGGAACAGGAACACCGGGAGGAAGAGGCGCCCCAACACCACGCGGTTCCCCCGCTCCGGCCGCAGCTGCCCCGGCCCCGCCGGCATCGCCGCCCGGAGCCCGCAGGTGAGCGGAGAGGGGGAGCTCGGCCCGACCCCATCGCGGGGGGCTCCGGGAGGGTTTTTGTGGGGCAGGGGAGGCAAATCCCATCGTGTCCTTGTCCCCACGGGGGCAAATCCCATCGTGTCCTTGTCCCCACGGGGGCAAATCCCATCGTGTCCCTGTCCTTGCTCCCCCAGAGCAGGAGCTGAGCATGGAGAGCAGCGAGGAGCTGGTGGCTGAGGCCGTTGGGAGCGGCTCCACGGCTCGGCAGGGAGAAGCCAACGGGGAGGAGAAGCCGCGGAGATCCCCGAGCAGGAGGGGCTGCAAAGGCAGAGCGCGGGGATCCGAGGGGGAAAGAGCCAGCCTGGGCCATGGAGGGGCTCAGAGATCCGAGCTGGGGCTCCATGAGCAGCTCCAGGGTGGGCAGGAGAAGCCCCACCAGTGCTCCGTGTGTGTGAAGAGCTTCAGGAGGAGATCCACCCTGAATGTCCACCTGAGGAGCCACACGGGGGACAGGCCCTATGAGTGTGATGAATGCCATCAGACATTTTCCAAAAATTCCCATCTCATCAGTCACCAGTGCATTCACACCAACGAGCGGCCATTTTGCTGTCCTGATTGTGGAAAGGGATTCAGGCAAAGGTGCACCCTTGTCATCCACCAGCAAATCCACACAGACGAGAGGCCCTATGAGTGTGGGGAGTGTGGCAGGAGCTTCAGAGAGCGCTCAAGCCTGACTGTCCACCAGAGGAGCCTTACGGGGGAACGACCCTATGAGTGTGACCAATGCCAGAAAAGGTTTGTGAGCAGTTCTACTCTCGTGGTGCACCAGCGCTCACACACAGACGAGAGGCCCTTCCAGTGCCCCGACTGTGGGAAGGGCTTCAAAAGCGTCTCCAACCTCAACAGGCACCGGCGCATCCACACCGGGGAGAGGCCCTACGAGTGTGGTCAGTGCCAGAAGAGGTTCCTGAGCAGCTCTGAGCTCCTCAGCCACCAGCTCATCCACACCGGGGAGAGGCCGTTCCACTGCCGTGACTGCGGGCAGAGCTTCAGGCACAACTCTGCCCTCATCGTCCACCGGCGCATCCACACCGGGGAGAGACCCCACGAGTGTCCCCAGTGTGGGAAGGGCTTCAAAGACAGCTCCAGCCTGACTGTGCACCTGAGGAGCCACACAGGGGAGAGGCCCTACGAGTGTGATCAGTGCCAGAAGGGCTTTTACACCTCGTCTGATCTCCTCAGTCACCAGCGCAGCCACATGGACGAGAGGCCCTTCCGCTGTCCCGATTGTGGGGTGGGATTCAAGCAGAATTCAAATCTGGTCACACACAGGAGGATCCACACCGGGGAAAGACTCCACGAGTGTCCCCAGTGTGGGAAGAGTTTCACCCAGAGCTCCCATCTGACTGCCCACCTGAGGAGCCACACTGGGGAGAGGCCCCATGAGTGTGATCAGTGCAAGAAGAGCTTTTACACCTCGTCTGATCTCCTCAAGCACCAGCGCATCCACACGGATGAGAAACCCTTCCGCTGTCTCGAATGTGGGAAGGGATTCAGGCACAAGTCTGCCCTCATCACCCACCGGCGCATCCACGCTGGGTAGAGACCCCACAAGTGTCCCCAGTGTGGGAAGAGCTTTTCTCAAGTTTCCATCTGGAGCAGACACCTACAGAGCCAGCACTGAGGGCAGCCCTGGCTGTGCAGAGCTCCGTGCGCTGCTCCAGCTCCATCTCACACAGGAGGATCTGCTCTGGATGGTGCCCAGTGAGCCCAGGTGGGCAGAGCCCTCTTGACTCCTGCTTGAAGCACACCTGGCTGGGAGTTCCACATCATCCTGGCTCCTCGTGTCCTGGATTTTCTTTTTATTTCTCTTTGTTATTTTTTTACACCTTTCTAAATCCGAGGTTAATAATAAAGAGGTTGAACCAAGATGAGGATGTGGACATGGGGGGATCTTCCAGGGGATGAGGGGGATGCTGGGTCCATGGAGCTGAGGGTTCTTGGGACAGATTTGGGGCTTCCCTAGGACTTTGGGCACCCCATGGTTCCCATTCCCTGTCCCCATTCCCATTCCCTCTCCCAATTCTCGGTCCCAATTCCCGGTTCCCATTCCCGGTCCCCTTTCCCATTCCCTGTCCCCATTCCCTGTCTGCATTCCATGTCCCCATTTCACATTCCCGCTCCCTGTCTGCATTCCCGGTTCCATTCCCATTTCCTTCTCCCATTCCCTGTCCCCATTCCCGTTCCCCATTCCCGGTCCCCAATCCCGCTCCATGTCCGCGTTCCCGTTTCCATTCCCATTCCCGCTCCCCTCTCACCGAACGCTCCGGTTTCCCCAAACCCGGCCATGACGTCACCGAGCACACCCCGCGCTCCTCCCGCCCGCCAATCGCAGCGCGCGATCGCTCCGGGATTTGCATAACCCCGCCCATTCTGTCCGGCCCCGCCCCCCGCCCGGCGCTGATCGCTCCCAGTTCGCTCCCAGCGCTCCCAGTAAGAGCGGCAGCGGCAGGGAAAGCGCTCCCAGTTCGCTCCCAGCGCTCCCAGTTCGCTCCCAGCTCTCCCAGTATCGCTCCCAGCGATCCCAGTTCCCTCCCAGCGCTCCCAGTTCCCTCCCAGTATCGTTCCCAGTATCGCTCCCAGCGCTCCCAGTTCCTTCCCAGTATCGCTCCCAGTATCGCTCCCAGCGCAGAGAGGAGGGAAAGAAGGAGGAGCGGGAGGAGGAAGAGGAGGGACTGAGGAGGAAGGAAAGGAGGAGCAGGAGCGCGAGAGGAGGAGGAAGAGGAGGAGGAGGAGGGACACGGGAGGAGCAGGAGGAGGAAGAGGAGGGACAGAGGAAGAGGAGGAGCGGGAGGAAGCGCGGCCGCATCAGCCCCGGAGCCCGCAGGTGAGCGCGGATGGGGGAGCTCGGTGTTACTGGGAGCGATGGGAGGGAACTGGGAGCGGTACTGGGAGCGCTGGGAGGGAACTGAGAGCGCTGATTTATTATTTTGTATTAGTTATTATTTATTGTTTTATAGGGCTGATTTAGTATTTTATGATGTATATTACATTAAAAATTTTCTTATGATAAATATTATATTAAAAGAAATATATATATTAAAACTCTCGATTATAATATATATTAATTAAATTTTTTTTATTTTATGATATATATTACATTTAAATAGAAATAAATTTTAAAACTATATATATTAATTACAATTATAGTTGTTATTTTATAATATATATTAAAAGACAATTATTTATTAAAACTATATATATTAAATTAGATACTTAATAAAATTCTATTAATTATTTTATTATATATAGTATAAGAGAAAATTATATATTAAAACAATATATCTTACTTAAAAATATATTTGATTTATCCTATATATTATATTAAAATAAAATAAAATAATATAATTAAATTATATATATTAATATATTAATTAAAACTTATTTGTTATGTTTTTATATTTTACTACATTTAATGAGTATTATATATTGAACCTATATATAATAAGATATTTATTTAAATTATAATTTTAAGATATATATTGTATTTAAAGAAAATAATATATTCAAACTGAATGTATTAACATAGATATAAATCAAAGTTATATATATAATGATATATTTTATATTAAAAGAAAATTTTACATTAAAACCATTACTACTAGAAATTTACATTTCTACTTTCTACATTTCTACATTACTACTAAAAATTTACATTTACATTTCTACTAAAAATAGAAGAAAAGATTTCTTTAGAAGGCTCAAAAGGAAAAAACCCTGGAAGGAATGATAAGAAAAGCTGCAGACCCTGAGAGAATCCGAGACTGCTCCCCGTGATTGGCCATGAATTAAAAACAAATTAGAAACAAATTAAAAACAAATTAAAAACACCCAGAGCGGCCCAATCCCGGCCGCGCCTGTTGCATTCCGCAGCCGCAGATAATTCTTGTTTATCTTTTCCTCACAGGCTCCTCAGCTGCTCAGGAGAGGGGAAAAAACCCTAAAAAAAGAGATGTTTCAGGAAATCTTGAGGCAGGCAGGGCCCCTTTTAACCCTCTGTGTGCTGGGGCAGCTGCCAGCCCGGCCTGGGGGGGAGAAAGGGGGGTGGGGGCAAATCCTGCCCTGGGATGGGGGCAAATCCCAAATCCCATCCTGAATTGTGGGGCAAATCCCTTCCTGAATAGTGGGGCAAGTCCCAAATCCCAAATCCCACCCTGAATTGTGGGGCAAATCCCATCGTGTCCTTGTCCCCACAGGGGCAAATCCCATCGTGTCCTTGTCCCCACGGGGGCAAATCCCATCGTGTCCCTGTCCTTGCTCCCCCAGAGCAGGAGCTGAGCATGGAGAGCAGCGAGGAGCTGGTGGCTGAGGCCGTTGGGAGCGGCTCCACGGCTCGGCAGGGAGAAGCCAACGGGGAGGAGAAGCCGCGGAGATCCCCGAGCAGGAGGGGCTGCAAAGGCAGAGCGCGGGGATCCGAGGGGGAAAGAGCCAGCCTGGGCCACGGAGGGGCTCAGAGATCCGAGCTGGGGCTCCATGAGCAGCTCCAGGGTGGGCAGGAGAAGCCCCACAAGTACTCCGAGTGTGGGAGGAGCTTCAGGTGTAGATCCAACCTGAATGTCCACCTGAAGGACCACGCCAGGGAAATGCCCTACGAGTGTGGGGAGTGCGTGAAGAGGTTCGTGTCCAAGTACAACCTGATTTACCACCAGAGGAGCCACACTGGGGAACGACCCTATGAGTGTGATCAGTGCAAGAAGAGGTTTGTCAGGAACGGTGATCTCGTGGTGCACCAGCGCTCACACACGGACGAGAGGCCCTTCCAGTGCCCCGACTGCGGGAAGCGCTTCAACCGCGTCTCCACCCTCAACAGGCACCGGATGATCCACACCGGGGAGAGGCCCTACGAGTGTGGTCAGTGCAAGAAAAGGTTTGACAGGTCCTCCCATCTCCTCCGTCACCAGCTCATTCACACCGGGGAGAGGCCTTTCTGTTGCCCTGATTGCGGAAAGGGCTTCAAGCAGAACGGCACCCTCATCCTCCACCGGCGCATCCACACTGGGGAGAGGCCCTACAAGTGTGATCAGTGCCAGAAGAGGTTCCTGAGCAGCTCTGATCTCCACCGTCACCAGTGCAGTCACACTGGGGAGAGGCCCTATGAGTGTGACCATTGCCAGAAGACGTTTTACACCGCGTCTGATCTCCTCAAGCACCAGCGCGCATGCACGGGTGAGAAACCCTTCCAGTGCCCCGACTGCAAGAAGGGCTTCCGGAGTAACTCTGCCCTCATCACCCACCAGCGCATCCACACTGGGGAGAGGCCCTACGAGTGTGATCAGTGCCAGAAGGGCTTTTACAGCTCGTCTGATCTCCTCAAGCACCAGCGCATCCACACGGATGAGAAACCCTTCCGCTGTCCCGATTGTGGGGTGGGATTCAAGCAGAACTCAAATCTGGTCAGACACAGGAGGATCCACACTGGGGACAGACCCTAGAAGTGTTGTCAGTGTGGGAAGGGCTTCTCGCAGAGCTCAGGGCTGGTGTCCCACCAGAAGATCCATGCCAGGGAGAGACTCCACAAGTGTCCCCAGTGTGGGAAGAGCTTCTCTAAAACCTCTACCTTGACCAGACACCAGAAGAGCCAGCACTGAGGGCAGCGCTGGGTGGGAAGATCTCCGTGGGCTTCTCCAGCTCCATCTCGCAGGGGAGGATCTGCTCTGGATGGTGCCCAGTGAGCCCAGGTGGGCAGAGCCCCTTTTAGCCTGCTTGAAGAACATCAGGCTGGGGACTCCACATCCTCCTGGCTCCTCGTGTCCTGGATTTTCTTTTTATTTCTCTTTGTTATTTTTATACACCTTTCTAAATCCGAGGTTAATAATAAAGATGTTGAACCAAGATGAGGATGTGGACATGGGGGGATCTTCCAGGGGATGAGGGGGATGCTGGGCCAGAGGGAGTTGAGGATTCCCGGGACTGATTTAGAGCTTCCTTAGGACTTTGGGAACCCCACAGTCCCCATTCCCTGTCCCCATTACCATTCTGGCTTCTTATCCCCAGTCTGGGTCCCCATTCCCTGCATCCATTCCCGGTCCCCATTCCCGGTCCCTGTCTCCAATACTGGTCCCCATTCCCTGAATCCATTCCCTGTCCCCATTCCCGTTCCCTGTCCCCATTCCCGGTCCCCATTCCCGGTCCCCATTCCCGGTCCCCGTTCCCGCTCCGCTCTCTCCCGACTCTCAATTTCCCCCCCCGCCATGACGTCACCGAGCACACCGCGCGCTCCTCCCTCCCACCAATCGCAGCGCGCGATCGCTCCCGGATTTGCATAACCCCGCCCTCACCCCGCCTGTATTTTGGTGCCGGCGCTGCCCGGGCCGGACTCGGAGCGGAGGAGGAGCGGGAGGAAGAGGAGGGGGAGAAGGAGGAGGAGGAAGAGGAGGGACAAAGGAAGAGGAGGGACAACGGAACGGGAACACCGGGAGGAAGAGGCGCCCCAACACCACGCGGTTCCCGCGCTCCGGCCGCAGCTGCCCCGGCCCCGCCGGCATCGCCCCCCGGAGCCCGCAGGTGAGCGGAGAGGGGGAGCTGGGCCCGACCCCATCGCGGGGGGCTCCGGGAGGGTTTTTGTGGGGCAGGGGAGGCAAATCCCATCGTGTCCTTGTCCCCACGGGGGCAAATCCCATCGTGTCCTTGTCCTTGCTCCCCCAGAGCAGGAGCTGAGCATGGAGAGCAGCGAGGAGCTGGTGGCTGAGGCCGTTGGGAGCGGCTCCACGGCTCGGCAGGGAGAAGCCAACGGGGAGGAGAAGCCGCGGAGATCCCCGAGCAGGAGGGGCTGCAAAGGCAGAGCGCGGGGATCCGAGGGGGAAAGAGCCAGCCTGGGCCATGGAGGGGCTCAGAGATCCGAGCTGGGGCTCCATGAGCAGCTCCAGGGTGGGCAGGAGAAGCCCCACAAGTGCTCCGAGTGTGGGAAGAGCTTCAAGAGGAGATCCTGTCTGAATGTCCACCTGAGGAGGCACACGGGGGAGAGGACCTATGAGTGTGATGAATGCCATCAGACGTTTTACAGAAATTCCCAACTCGTCAGTCACCAGCGCATTCACACCAACGAGCGGCCATTTTGCTGTCCTGATTGTGGAAAGGGATTCAGGCAAAGGTGCAGCCTCATCATCCACCAGCGAATCCACACAGACGAGAGGCCCTATGAGTGTGGGGAGTGTGGCAGGAGCTTCAGAGAGAGCTGCAGCCTGACTGCCCACCTGAGGAGCCACACGGGGGAACGACCCTATGAGTGTGACCAATGCCAGAAAAGGTTTGTGAGCAGTTCTACTCTCGTGGTGCACCAGCGCTCACACACAGACGAGAGGCCCTTCCAGTGCCCCGACTGTGGGAAGGGCTTCAAAAGCGTCTCCAACCTCAACCAGCACCGGCGCATCCACACCGGGGAGATGCCCTACGAGTGTGGTCAGTGCCAGAAGAGGTTCCGGACCAGCTCCGAGCTCCTCAGCCACCAGCTCATCCACACCGGGGAGAGGCCGTTCCACTGCCGTGACTGCGGGCAGAGCTTCAGGCACAAGTCTGCCCTCATCGTCCACCGGCGCATCCACACCGGGGAGAGACCCCACGAGTGTCCCCAGTGTGGGAAGGGCTTCACCCAGAGCTCCCACCTGACTGTGCACCTGAGGGGCCACACGGGGGAGAGGCCCTATGAGTGTGATCAGTGCCAGAAGGGCTTTTACACCTCGTCTGATCTCCTCAGTCACCAGCGCAGCCACACGGACGAGAGGCCCTTCCGCTGTCCTGAATGTGGGGTGGGATTCAAGCAGAATTCAAATCTGGTCAAACACAGGAGGATCCACACCGTGGAAAGACTCCACGAGTGTCCCCAGTGTGGGAAGAGTTTCACCCAGAGCTCCCATCTGACTGCTCACCTGAGGAGCCACCCTGGGAAGAGGCCCCATGAGTGTGATCAGTGCAAGAAGAGCTTTTACACCTCGTCTGATCTCCTCAAGCACCAGCGCATCCACACGGATGAGAAACCCTTCCGCTGTCTCGAATGTGGGAAGGGATTCAGGCACAAGTCTGCCCTCATCGTCCACCGGCGCATCCACACCGGGGAGAGACCCCACGAGTGTCCCCAGTGTGGGAAGGGCTTCATCCAGAGCTCCCACCTGACTGTGCACCTGAGGGGCCACACGGGGGAGAGGCCCTATGAGTGTGATCAGTGCCAGAAGGGCTTTTACACCTCGTCTGAACTCCTCAGTCACCAGCGCAGCCACACGGACGAGAGGCCCTTCCGCTGTCCCGATTGTGGGGTGGGATTCAAGCAGAATTCAAATCTGGTCAAACACAGGAGGATCCACACCGTGGAAAGACTCCACGAGTGTCCCCAGTGTGGGAAGAGCTTCTCTAAAACCTCTACCTTGAGCAGACACCTACAGAGCCAGCACTGAGGGCAGCCCTGGGTGGGAAGAGCTCCGTGGGCTTCTCCCGGTCCATCTCACACGGGAGGATCTGCTCTGGATGGTGCCCAGTGAGCCCAGGTGGGCAGAGCCTCCTTGACTCCTGCTTGCAGCACACCAGGCTGGGGGCTCCACATTCTATTGGCTCCTCGTGGCCTGGATTTTCTTTTTATTTCTCTTTGTTATTTTTTTACACCTTTCTAATTCCGAGGTTAATAATAAAGATGTTGAATGAAGTCAAGGATGTGGTCTTGGGGAGGATCTTCCTGGGGATGAGGAGGTGCTGGGCCAGAGGGAATTGAGGGTTCCTGGGACTGATTTGGGGCTTCCTTAGGACTATTGGGAACCCCACGCTCCCCATTCCCATTCCCGGTCCTTATCCCCAGTTTGGGTCTTTAACACTGGTCCCCATTCCCGGTCCCCAATCCCGCTCCATGTCCGCGTTCCCGGTTCCATTCCCATTCCCGCTCCCCATTCCCATTCCCGCTCCCCTCTCACCGAACGCTCCGGTTTCCCCAAACCCGGCCATGACGTCACCGAGCACACCCCGCGCTCCTCCCACCCACCAATCGCAGCGCGCGATCCCTCTCGGATTTGCATAACCACGCCCATTCCGTCCGGCCCCGCCCCCCGCCCGGCGCTGATCACTCCCAGTTCGCTCCCAGCGCTCCCAGTAAGAGCGGCACCGGCCGGGAAAGCGCTCCCAGTTCGCTCCCAGTTCCCTCCCAGAGCTCCCAGTATCGCTCCCAGCGCTCCCAGTATCGCTCCCAGCGCTCCCAGTTCCCTCCCAGAGCTCCCAGTATCGCTCCCAGCGCTCCCAGTATCGCTCCCAGCGCCCCCAGTATCGCTCCCAGCGCTCCCAGTATCGCTCCCAGCGCTCCCAGTTCCCTCCCAGCGCTCCCAGTTCCCTCCCAGCGCCCCCAGTATCGCTCCCAGCGCTCCCAGTTCCCTCCCTGCGCTCCCAGTTCCCTCCCAGCGCCCCCAGTATCGCTCCCAGCGCTCCCAGTTCCCTCCCAGCGCTCCCAGTATCGCTCCCAGTATCGCTCCCAGTATCGTTCCCAGTGCAGAGAGGAAGGAAAGGAGGAGCAGGAGCGCGAGAGGAGGAGGAAGAGGAGGAGGAGGAGGGACACGGGGGACCAGAAGGAGGAAGAGGAGGAGCGGGAGGAAGCGCGGCCGCATCAGCCCCGGGGCCCGCAGGTGAGCGCGGATGGGGGAGCTCGGTCTTACTGGGAGCGCTGGGAGGGAACTGAGAGCGCTGATTTATTATTTTGTATTAGTTATTATTTATTATTTCATAGGGCAGATTTACTCTTTTTAATGTATATTACATTAAAATGTTTTATTTAATGATAAATATTATATTAAAAGAAAATTCTATATTAAAACTCTCTCGATTATAATATATATTAATTAAAAATATATTTTTATTTTATGATATATATTATAATAAATGAAAAACAAGTTTTAAGACTATATATATTAATTAGAATTATAGTTGTTATTTTAGGATATGTATTAAAAGATAACTAATTAATAAAGCTATAAATATTAATATAGGTCATAATTAAAATTATATTTAATGTTTTATTATATATATTCGAATAAGAGAAAATTATTTAATAAAACAATATATATTCTTTAAAAATATATTTGTTATTTAATGCTATATATTATATTAAAAGACAACCATAAAGTAAAAATACATACATTAATATATTAATTAAAATATATTTATTATCTTTTTATATTCTATTACATTTAAAGAGAATTATATTTTGAAACTCTATACATTAATATATCAATTTAAGTTAAATTTTTTAGATATATATTGTATTTAAAGAAAATAATATATTAAAACCATATATATTAATATAGATATTAATTAAAATAGTGTATATATATAGATATATATTAAAAGAAAATTATACGTAAAAACCACACTAAAAATAGAAGAAAATATTTCTTTAATGGCTCAAAAGGAAAAAACCCTGAAAGGAATGATAACAAAAGCTGCTGACCCTGAGAGAATCCGAGACTGCTCCCCATGATTGGCCATGAATTAAAAACAAATTCAAAACAAATTAAAAACAACCATGGCAGCACAATCCCGGCTGCGCCTGTGGCATTCCACAGCCGCAGATAATTCTTGTTTATCTTTTCCCCAGAGGCTCCTCAGCTGCTCAGGAGAGGGGAAAAAACCCTAAAAAAAGAGATGTTTCAGGAAATCTCGAGGAAGGCAGGGCCCCTTTTAACCCTCTCTGTGCTGGGGCAGCTGCCAGCCCGGCCTGGGGGGGAGAAAGGGGGTGGGGGCAAATCCTGCCCTGGGATGGGGGCAAATCCCAAATGCCGTCCTGAATAGTGGGGCAAATCCCACCCTGTCATTGGTGTGGGGCAAATCCCAAATCCCACCCTGAATTGTGGGGCAAATCCCATCGTGTCCTTGTCCCCACAGGGGCAAATCCCATCGTGTCCTTGTCCCCACGGGGGCAAATCCCATCGTGTCCCTGTCCTTGCTCCCCCAGAGCAGGAGCTGAGCATGGAGAGCAGCGAGGAGCTGGTGGCTGAGGCCGTTTGGAGCGGCTCCACGGCTCGGCAGGGAGAAGCCAACGGGGAGGAGAAGCCGCGGAGATCCCTGAGCAGGAGGGGCTGCAAAGGCAGAGCGCGGGGATCCGAGGGGGAAAGAGCCAGCCTGGGCCATGGAGGGGCTCAGAGATCCGAGCTGGGGCTCCATGAGCAGCTCCAGGGTGGGGACAAGAGGCCCCACAAGTGCTTGGAGTGTGGGAGGACCTTCAGGTGGAGATCCTGGCTGATGCAGCATTGCAGAATCCACACGGGGGAACGACCCTACGCGTGTGGGGTGTGTGGGAAGAGCTTCAGATCAACCTTCATCCTGACTGTCCACATGAGGAGCCACAACGGAGAGAGGCCCTACGAGTGTGGGGAGTGCGGGAAGAGCTTCGTGTACAAGCACCACCTGATTTACCACCAGAGGAGCCACACGGGGGAACGACCCTACGAGTGTGACCAGTGCCAGAAGAGGTTTCTGAGCAGCTCTGATCTCGTGCTGCACCAGCGCATCCACACGGACGAGAGGCCCTTCCAGTGCCCCGAGTGCGGGAAGAGCTTCAAAAGCGTCTCCCACCTCAACCAGCACCGGCGCATCCACAGCGGGGAGAGGCCCTACGAGTGTGATCAGTGCCAGAAGAGGTTCCTGAGCAGCTCTCAGCTCCTCCGTCACCAGCTCATCCACACCGAGGAGAGGCCGTTCCACTGCCGTGACTGCGGGAAGGGCTTCAGGCGCAACTCCAACCTCATCGTCCACCGGCGCATCCACACCGGGGAGAGGCCCTACGAGTGTGATCAGTGCAGGAAGGGCTTTTACACCTCGTCTGATCTCCTCAAGCACCAGCGCTCACACACGGACGAGAGGCCCTTCCAATGCCCCGACTGCAAGAAGGGCTTCAAGTGCAACTCTACCCTCATCATCCACCGGCGCATCCACACAGGAGAGAGACCCTACAAGTGCTCCCAGTGTGAGAAGGGCTTCACCTCAAGCTCCAACCTGACTCTTCACCTGAGGATCCACACTGGGTAGAGACCCCACAAGTGTCCCCAGTGTGGGAAGAGCTTCTCTAAAATCTCTACCTTGAGCAGACACCAAAAGAGCCAGCACTGAGGGCAGCTCGGAGTGGGAAGAGCTCCGTGGGTTTCTTCAGCTCCATCTCACACGGGAGGATCTGTTCTGGATGGTGCCCACTGAGCCCAGGTGGGCAGAGCCCCCTTGACTCCTGTTGAGAAGACACCTGGGTGGGGGCTCCTCATCCTCCTGGCTCCCCGTGGTCACCTGAACTCATCCACAGTCCAAGATCAGAAATCGATTATGGAGAGCACGTTTGTCAACCTTCTGACCTCAGGAAAAATTTTTCCATTATTTTTTCCGTCATTTTTTACAACTTCTTGTGGCCTTCAGCAACACTAGATAGGTTTGGATGTCTTCTCCACCATGGCAGGATCTGCTCTGGATGCTCCCCAGTGAGCCCAGCTCGCAGTATTAAAGACGTTGAACAGAAACAAGGATGGGCATGAGGGGGATGCTGGGTCCATGGAGCTGAGGGTTCCTGGGACAGATTTGGGGGTTCCTCAGGGCTTTGGGCACCCCAGGCCCAGCAGCTCCATCTGGGGCAGCAGATCAAGGACCCCCTGCCCTGGCAGTGTCCCCACGTCCTCCCGTCCTGGTTCCTGCTGTCCCCTGTCCAGGATCCTGCTCTCATCCCAGTCCAGATCCCATTCCTGTCTCAATACTTGTCCCTGTCCCATATTCTCTATCTGGTTGCCATTCCCGTATTCCCTGTCCCGTTCCCATTTTCCTGTTCCAGTCCCTAATTCCCATTTCTCTATTTCCTCTCCCATTCCAATGTCTCAATCCTGATCCCAATCCCAGCCCCTCTCCAGTCCAGTATTCTCGCTCCTGTCACTGGCACATTTTATTCAAAAATCCTTTCCTTGGGATATTTTCCTCCTGAGAAGCGGAGAGGCCTCAGAAATTAAAATATAAACACTAATGATCTGCTGCTTTGGAATGCAGCATTTTCCCCTTGATTGGTCTAATGGGGCTGTTTTTAATTAATGACCTATGAAAATTTGGCTCTCTCAGACACTTTGGTCACTCAGAAGATTTTATTATCATTCTTTTGTAATCCTTTCAAGCCTTAATATGAAATCGTTTTGTCTATTCTTTTACTAGAGTTTTAATATAGCATTTTCTTTTAATGTAATAAATCAATAATAAATTAATAAATGAGCTTTCTGAAAATAAAAAAATGGAGTCAAAATTTTCATCTCTTCCCTCATCCTGGGAGCCCTGAGAACACAACAGGGTCCCTTTTCCCTTCCTGGTCCCGGTCCCCATTCCCAATCCCGGTCCCAGCCATGACGTCACCGAGCGAACCCCGCGCTCCTCCCTCCCACCAATCGCGGCGCGCGATCGCTCCTGGATTTGCATAACCACGCCCCCGCTCCCTGCCTTCTTTTGGGAGCCGGCGCTGCCCGGGCCGGACTCGGAGCGGAGGAGGAGCGGGAGGAAGAGGAGGGGGAGAAAAAAGGATAAGGAAGAGGAGGGACAAAGGAAAAGGAGGGACAAGGAAAGAGGAGAGACAAAGGAAAAGGAAGAGGAGGGACAAAGGAAGAGAAGTGAAAACGGAACAGGAACACCGGGAGGAAGAGGCGCCCCAACACCACGCGGTTCCCGCGCTCCGGCCGCAGCTGCCCCGGCCCCGCCGGCATCGCCCCCCGGAGCTCGCAGGTGAGCGGAGAGGGGGAGCTCGGCCCGACCCCATCGCGGGGGGCTCCGGGAGGGTTTTTGTGGGGCATGGGAGGCAAATCCCATCGTGTCCTTGTCCCCACCGGGGCAAATCCCAACGTGTCCTTGTCCCCACGGGGGCAAATCCCATCGTGTCGTTGTCCTTGCTCCCCCAGAGCAGGAGCTGAGCATGGAGAGCAGCGAGGAGCTGGTGGCTGAGGCCGTTGGGAGCGGCTCCACGGCTCGGCAGGGAGAAGCCAACGGGGAGGAGAAGCCGCGGAGATCCCTGAGCAGGAGGGGCTGCAAAGGCAGAGCGCGGGGATCCGAGGGGGAAAGAGCCAGCCTGGGCCATGGAGGGACTCAGAGATCCGAGCTGGGGCTCCATGAGCAGCTCCAGGGTGGGCAGGAGAAGCCCCACCAGTGCTCCGAGTGTGGGAAGAGCTTCACGAGGAGATCCAGCCTGATTGTGCACCAGAGAATGCACACGGCAGGACAGCTGGGATCTGAAGGGAAAAATCCCACCCTGGACCTAGTTCAGGCATCCGAGCCGGGGGTCCATGAGAAGCTCCAGGATGGGGAGAAGAAGCCCCACAAGTGCTTGGTATGTGGTAAGAGCTTCATGTTCAGATCAAAACTGATCGAGCACTGCAGAATCCACGCGGGTGAGAGGCCCTACAAGTGTGGGGTGTGTGGGAAGAGCTTCATGCTGAGTTCCGACCTGGTTGCCCACCTGAGGAGCCACACTGGGGAGAGGCCCTACAAATGTGATGAGTGCACTAAGAGATTCCTCTGGAGCTACCATCTCCTCAAGCACCAGCGCATTCACACTGAGAAGAAGTCGATCCGCTGCCCTGATTGTCGGAAGAGTTTCAATCGCAACTCTGCCCTCATCTTCCACCAGCACATCCACACCGGGGAGAAGCCCTACAAGTGTGATCAGTGCAAGAAGAGATTTCAGAGCAGCTGCCAGGTCCTCTGTCACCAGCGCATTCACACCAAGGAACGGCCGTTCCACTGTCCTGATTGTGGGAAAGGATTCAAGCACAACTCCGCCCTGGTCATCCACCGACTCATTCACACCGGGGAGAGGCCCTATGGGTGTGATTGCTGCAAAAAGAGGTTTTACAGAATGTCCAATCTCCACAAGCACCAGCGCATCCACACGGACGAGAGGCCCTTCCAATGCCCCGACTGCAAGAAGGGATTCAAGCACAGCTCTGCCCTGATAATCCACCAGCGCATCCACACGGGGGAGAGGCCCTATGAGTGTGATCAGTGCCAGAAGAGGTTTCAGAGCAGCTCCCAGCTCTTCAGTCACAAGCGCATTCACACTGAGGAGAGGCCGTTCCGTTGCCTTCATTGTGGGAAGGGATTCAAGCACAAATCTGCCCTTGTCATCCACCGGCGCATCCACACCGGGGAGAGACCCCACGAGTGTCCCCAGTGTGGGAAGAGCTTCAGAAACAGCTCCAGTCTGACTGTGCACCTGAGGAGCCACACTGGGGAGAGGCCCTACGAGTGTGATCAGTGCCAGAAGGGCTTTTACACCTCGTCCCATCTCCTCGTACACCAGCGCACCCACACGGATGAGAGGCCCTTCCGCTGTCCCGATTGTGGGGTGGGATTCAAAGAGAAGTCAACCCTCGTCAAACACAGGAGGATCCACACTGGGGAGAGACCCTACGAGTGTCCCCAGTGTGAGAAGAGCTTCAGAGACAGCTCCAGCCTTACTGTGCACCGGAGGAGCCACACCGGGAAGAGGCCCTACGAGTGTGATCAGTGCCAGAAGAGGTTTGTGAGCAGCTCTGATGTCCTCAAGCACCAGCGCTCACACACGGACGAGAGGCCCTTCCAGTGCCCCGACTGCGGGAAGAGCTTCAAAAGCGTCTCCGACCTTAACAAGCACCAGCGCATCCACACCGGGGAGAGGCCCTACGAGTGTGGTCAGTGCCAGAAGAGGTTCCTAAAAAGCTCCACTCTCCTCCGCCACCAGCTCATTCACACCGGGGAGAGGCCGTTCCACTGCCCTGACTGCGGGCAGAGCTTCAGGCGCAACTCTGCCCTCATCGTCCACCGGCGCATCCACACCGGGGAGAGACCCCACGAGTGTCCCCGGTGTGGGAAGGCATTCACCCAGAGCTCCCATCTGACTGTCCATTTACAAAGCCACACTGGGGAGAGGCCCTATGAGTGTCCCCAGTGTGGTAAGAGTTTCACCCAGAGCTGCAATCTGACTATCCACCTCAGAAGCCACACCGGGGAGAGGCCCTACGTGTGTGATCAGTGCCAGAAGGGCTTTTACAGCTCGTCTGAACTCCTCAAGCACCAGCGCATCCACACGGATGAGAGGCCCTTCCGCTGTCCGGATTGTGGGGTGGGATTCAAAGAGAAGTCAACCCTCTTCACACACAGGAGGATCCATACTGGGGAGAGACCCTACAAGTGTCCCCAGTGTGAGAAGAGCTTCAGAGACAGCTCCAGCCTGACTGTCCACCTCAGAAGCCACTCCGGGGAGAGGCCCTACAAGTGTGATCAGTGCCAGAAGGGCTTTTACACCTCATCTGAACTCCTCAGTCACCAGCGCACCCACACGGATGAGAGGCCCTTCCGCTGTCCTGATTGTGCGGTGGGATTCAAGCGCAACTCACATCTGGTCACACACAGGAGGATCCACACCAGGGAGGGACCCCACAAGTGTCCCCAGTGTGGGAAGCGCTTCTCTAAAATCTCTACCTTGAGCAGACACCAAAAGAGCCAGCACTGAGGGCAGCCCAGGGTGAGAAGAGCTCTGTGGGCTTCTTCAGCTCAATCTCACATGGGAGGATCTGCTCCGGATGGTCCACAGTGAGCCCAGGTGGGCAGAGCTTCTTTTTATCCTGCTTGAAGAACACCAGGCTGGGGACTCCACATCCACCTGGCTCCTTGTGGCCTGGATTTTCTTTTTATATCTCTTTGTCATTTTTATACAGCTTCCTAAGTCCAAGGTTAATAATAAAGATGTTGAACCAAGACGTGGATGTGGACATGGCGGGATCTTCCAGGGGATGAGGGGGATGCAGGGCCAGAGGGAGTTGAGGGTTCCTGGGGCAGATTTTGGGCTTCCTTAGGACTTTGGGCACCCCATGATCCCCATTCCCTGTTCCTGTCCCCAATACTGGTCCGCATTCCTTGTTCCCATTCCCTGTCCCCAATCCCGCTCCCTGTCCCCATTCCCGGTTCCATTCCAATTCCCGGTCCCCATTCCCGGTCCCCATTCCCGGTCCCCGTTCCCGCTCCGCTCTCTCCGGACGCTCCAGCTGCCCCCCCCGCCGTTACGTCACCGAGCACACCGCGCGCTCCTCCCTCCCACCAATCGCAGCGCGCGATCGCTCCCGGATTTGCATAACCACGCCCTCACCCTGCCTGTATTTTGGTGCCGGCGCTGCCCGGGCCGGACTCGGAGCGGAGGAGGAGCGGGAGGAAGAGGAGGGGGAGAAGGAGGAGGAGGAAGAGGAGGGACAAAGGACGAGGAGGGACGACGGAACAGGAACAGCGGGAGGAAGAGGCGCCCCAAGACCACGCGGTTCCCGCGCTCCGGCCGCAGCTGCCCCGGCCCCGCCGGCATCGCCCCCCGGAGCCCGCAGGTGAGCGGAGAGGGGGAGCTGGGCCCGACCCCATCGCGGGGGGCTCCGGGAGGGTTTTTGTGGGGCAGGGGAGGCAAATCCCATCGTGTCCTTGTCCCCACCGGGGCAAATCCCATCGTGTCCTTGTCCCCACGGGGGCAAATCCCATCGTGTCCTTGTCCTTGCTCCCCCAGAGCAGGAGCTGAGCATGGAGAGCAGCGAGGAGCTGGTGGCTGAGGCCGTTGGGAGCGGCTCCACGGCTCGGCAGGGAGAAGCCAACGGGGAGGAGAAGCCGCGGAGATCCCCGAGCAGGAGGGGCTGCAAAGGCAGAGCGCGGGGATCCGAGGGGGAAAGAGCCAGCCTGGGCCATGGAGGGGCTCAGAGATCCGAGCTGGGGCTCCATGAGCAGCTCCAGGGTGGGCAGGAGAAGCCCCACAAGTGCTCCGAGTGTGGGAAGAGCTTCAAGAGGAGATCCTGTCTGAATGTCCACCTGAGGAGGCACACGGGGGAGAGGACCTATGAGTGTGATGAATGCCATCAGACGTTTTACAGAAATTCCCAACTCGTCAGTCACCAGCGCATTCACACCAACGAGCGGCCATTTTGCTGTCCTGATTGTGGAAAGGGATTCAGGCAAAGGTGCAGCCTCATCATCCACCAGCGAATCCACACAGACGAGAGGCCCTATGAGTGTGGGGAGTGTGGCAGGAGCTTCAGAGAGAGCTGCAGCCTGACTGCCCACCTGAGGAGCCACACGGGGGAACGACCCTACGAGTGTGACCAATGCCAGAAAAGGTTTGTGAGCAGTTCTAATCTCATGGTGCACCAGCGCTCACACACAGACGAGAGGCCCTTCCAGTGCCCCGACTGTGGGAAGAGCTTCAAAAGCGTCTCCAACCTCAACCAGCACCGGCGCATCCACACCGGGGAGATGCCCTACGAGTGTGGTCAGTGCCAGAAGAGGTTCCGGACCAGCTCTGAGCTCCTCAGCCACCAGCTCATCCACACCGGGGAGAGGCCGTTCCACTGCCGTGAGTGCGGGCAGAGCTTCAGGCACAAGTCTGCCCTCATCGTCCACCGGCGCATCCACACCGGGGAGAGACCCCACGAGTGTCCCCAGTGTGGGAAGGGATTCACCCAGAGCTCCCACCTGACTGTGCACCTGAGGGGCCACACGGGGGAGAGGCCCTATGAGTGTGATCAGTGCCAGAAGGGCTTTTACACCTCGTCTGATCTCCTCAGTCACCAGCGCAGCCACACGGATGAGAGGCCCTTCCGCTGTCCTGAATGTGGGGTGGGATTCAAGCAGAATTCAAATCTGGTCAAACACAGGAGGATCCACACCGTGGAAAGACTCCACGAGTGTCCCCAGTGTGGGAAGAGTTTCACCCAGAGCTCCCATCTGACTGCTCACCTGAGGAGCCACCCTGGGAAGAGGCCCCATGAGTGTGATCAGTGCAAGAAGAGCTTTTACACCTCGGCTGATCTCCTCAAGCACCAGCGCATCCACACAGATGAGAAACCCTTCCGCTGTCTCGAATGTGGGAAGGGATTCAGGCACAAGTCTGCCCTCATCGTCCACCGGCGCATCCACACCGGGGAGAGACCCCACGAGTGTCCCCAGTGTGGGAAGGGCTTCATCCAGAGCTCCCACCTGACTGTGCACCTGAGGGGCCACACGGGGGAGAGGCCCTATGAGTGTGATCAGTGCCAGAAGGGCTTTTACACCTCGTCTGAACTCCTCAGTCACCAGCGCAGCCACACGGACGAGAGGCCCTTCCGCTGTCCCGATTGTGGGGTGGGATTCAAGCAGAATTCAAATCTGGTCAAACACAGGAGGATCCACACCGTGGAAAGACTCCACGAGTGTCCCCAGTGTGGGAAGAGCTTCTCTAAAACCTCTACCTTGAGCAGACACCTACAGAGCCAGCACTGAGGGCAGCCCTGGGTGGGAAGAGCTCCGTGGGCTTCTCCCGGTCCATCTCACACAGGAGGATCTGCTCTGGATGGTGCCCAGTGAGCCCAGGTGGGCAGAGCCCCCTTGACTCCTGCTTGCAGCACACCAGGCTGGGGGCTCCACATTCTATTGGCTCCTCGTGGCCTGGATTTTCTTTTTATTTCTCTTTGTTATTTTTTTACACCTTTCTAATTCCGAGGTTAATAATAAAGATGTTGAATGAAGTCAAGGATGTGGTCTTGGGGAGGATCTTCCTGGGGATGAGGAGGTGCTGGGCCAGAGGGAATTGAGGGTTCCTGGGACTGATTTGCGGCTTCCTTAGGACTATTGGGAACCCCACGCTCCCCATTCCCATTCCCGGTCCTTATCCCCAGTTTGGGTCTTTAACACTGGTCCCCATTCCCGGTCCCCATTCCTGGTCCCTGTCCTCAATAATCGTCCACATTCCTTGGCCCCATGCCCTGTTCCGATTCCCTGTCCCCATTCCCGGTCCCCAATCCCGCTCCATGTCCGCGTTCCCGGTTCCATTCCCATTCCCGCTCCCCATTCCCATTCCCGCTCCCCTCTCACCGAACGCTCCGGTTTCCCCAAACCCGGCCATGACGTCACCGAGCACACCCCGCGCTCCTCCCACCCACCAATCGCAGCGCGCGATCCCTCTCGGATTTGCATAACCACGCCCATTCCGTCCGGCCCCGCCCCCCGCCCGGCGCTGATCGCTCCCAGTTCGCTCCCAGCGCTCCCAGTAAGAGCGGCACCGGCCGGGAAAGCGCTCCCAGTTCGCTCCCAGTTCCCTCCCAGCGCTCCCAGTATCGCTCCCAGCGCTCCCAGTATCGCTCCCAGCGCTCCCAGTTCCCTCCCAGCGCTCCCAGTTCCCTCCCAGAGCTCCCAGTATCGCTCCCAGCGCCCCCAGTTCCCTCCCAGCGCCCCCAGTATCGCTCCCAGCGCTCCCAGTTCCCTCCCAGCGCCCCCAGTAACGCTCCCAGCGCTCCCAGTTCCCTCCCAGCGCCCCCAGTATCGCTCGCAGCGCTCCCAGTTCCCTCCCTGCGCTCCCAGTATCGCTCCCAGTATCGTTCCCAGTGCAGAGAGGAAGGAAAGGAGGAGCAGGAGCGCGAGAGGAGGAGGAGGAAGAGGAGGAGGAGGAGGGACACGGGGGACCAGAAGGAGGAAGAGGAGGAGCGGGAGGAAGCGCGGCCGCATCAGCCCCGGGGCCCGCAGGTGAGCGCGGATGGGGGAGCTCGGTCTTACTGGGAGCGCTGGGAGGGAACTGGGAGCGCTGATTTATTATTTTGTATTAGTTATTATTTATTATTTCATAGGGCAGATTTACTCTTTTTTATGTATATTACATTAAAATGTTTTATTTAATGATAAATATTATATTAAAAGAAAATTCTATATTAAAACTCTCTCGATTATAATATATATTCATTAAAAATATATTTTTATCTTATGATATATATTATAATAAAAGAAAAACAAGTTTTAAGACTATATATATTAATTAGAATTATACTTGTTTTTTTATGATATGTATTAAAAGATAATTAATTAATAAAGCTATAAATATTAATATAGGTCATAATTAAAATTATATTTATTGTTTTATTATATATATTCGAATAAGAGAAAATTATTTAATAAAACAATATATATTCTTTAAAAATATATTTGTTATTTAATGCTATATATTATATTAAAAGACAACCATATAGTAAAAATACATACATTAATATATTAATTAAAATATATTTATTATCTTTTTATATTCTATTACATTTAAAGAGAATTATATTTTGAAACTCTATACATTAATATATCAATTTAAGTTAAATTTTTTAGATATATATTGTATTTAAAGAAAATAATATATTAAAACCATATATATTAATATAGATATTAATTAAAATAGTGTATATATATAGATATATATTAAAAGAAAATTATACGTAAAAACCACACTAAAAATAGAAGAAAATATTTCTTTAATGGCTCAAAAGGAAAAACCCTGAAAGGAATGATAACAAAAGCTGCTGACCCTGAGAGAATCCGAGACTGCTCCCCGTGATTGGCCATGAATTAAAAACAAATTCAAAACAAATTAAAAACAACCATGGCAGCACAATCCCGGCTGCGCCTGTGGCATTCCACATCCGCAGATAATTCTTGTTTATCTTTTCCCCAGAGGCTCCTCAGCTGCTCAGGAGAGGGGAAAAAACCCTAAAAAAAAGAGATGTTTCAGGAAATCTCGAGGAAGGCAGGGCCCCTTTTAACCCTCTGTGTGCTGGGGCAGCTGCCAGCCCGGCCTGGGGGGGAGAAAGGGGGGTGGGGGCAAATCCTGCCCTGGGATGGGGGCAAATCCCAAATGCCGTCCTGAATTGTGGGGCAAATCCCACCCTGTCATTGGTGTGGGGCAAATCCCAAATCCCACCCTGAATTGTGGGGCAAATCCCATCGTGTCCTTGTCCCCACAGGGGCAAATCCCATCGTGTCCTTGTCCCCACGGGGGCAAATCCCATCGTGTCCCTGTCCTTGCTCCCCCAGAGCAGGAGCTGAGCATGGAGAGCAGCGAGGAGCTGGTGGCTGAGGCCGTTGGGAGCGGCTCCACGGCTCGGCAGGGAGAAGCCAACGGGGAGGAGAAGCCGCGGAGATCCCTGAGCAGGAGGGGCTGCAAAGGCAGAGCGCGGGGATCCGAGGGGGAAAGAGCCAGCCTGGGCCATGGAGGGGCTCAGAGATCCGAGCTGGGGCTCCATGAGCAGCTCCAGGGTGGGCAGGAGAAGCCCCACAAGTGCTCGGAGTGTGGGAGGACCTTCAGGTGGAGATCCTGGCTGATGCAGCATTGCAGAATCCACACGGGGGAACGACCCTACGCGTGTGGTGTGTGTGGGAAGAGCTTCAGATCAACCTTCATCCTGACTGTCCACATGAGGAACCACAACGGAGAGAGGCCCTACGAGTGTGGGGAGTGCGGGAAGAGCTTCGTGTACAAGCACCACCTGATTTACCACCAGAGGAGCCACACGGGGGAACGACCCTACGAGTGTGACCAGTGCCAGAAGAGGTTTGTGAGCAGCTCTGATCTCGTGCTGCACCAGCGCATCCACACGGACGAGAGGCCCTTCCAGTGCCCCGACTGCGGGAAGAGCTTCAAAAGCGTCTCCCACCTCAACCAGCACCGGCGCATCCACAGCGGGGAGAGGCCCTACGAGTGTGATCAGTGCCAGAAGAGGTTCCTGAGCAGCTCTCAGCTCCTCCGTCACCAGCTCATCCACACCGAGGAGAGGCCGTTCCACTGCCGTGACTGCGGGAAGGGCTTCAGGCGCAACTCCAACCTCATCGTCCACCGGCGCATCCACACCAGGGAGAGGCCCTACGAGTGTGATCAGTGCAGGAAGGGCTTTTACACCTCGTCTGATCTCCTCAAGCACCAGCGCTCACACACGGACGAGAGGCCCTTCCAATGCCCCGACTGCAAGAAGGGCTTCAAGTGCAACTCTACCCTCATCATCCACCGGCGCATCCACACAGGAGAGAGACCCTACAAGTGCTCCCAGTGTGAGAAGGGCTTCACCTCAAGCTCCAACCTGACTCTTCACCTGAGGATCCACACTGGGTAGAGACCCCACAAGTGTCCCCAGTGTGGGAAGAGCTTCTCTAAAATCTCTACCTTGAGCAGACACCAAAAGAGCCAGCACTGAGGGCAGCTCGGAGTGGGAAGAGCTCCGTGGGTTTCTTCAGCTCCATCTCACACGGGAGGATCTGCTCTGGATGGTCCCCAGTGAGCCCAGGTGGGCAGAGCCCCCTTGACCCCTGTTGAGAAGACACCTGGCTGGGGGCTCCTCATCCTCCTGGCTCCCCGTGGTCACCTGAACTCATCCACAGTCCAAGATCAGAAATCGATTATGGAGAGCACGTTTGTCAACCTTCTGACCTCAGGAAAAATTTTTCCATTATTTTTTCCATCATTTTTTACAACTTCTTGTGTCCTTCAGCAACACTAGATAGGTTTGGATGTCTTCTCCACTATGGCAGGATCTGCTCTGGATGCTCCCCAGTGAGCCCAGCTCGCAGTATTAAAGACGTTGAACAGAAACAAGGATGGGCATGAGGGGGATGCTGGGTCCATGGAGCTGAGGGTTCCTGGAACAGATTTGGGGGTTCCTCAGGGCTTTGGGCACCCCAGGCCCAGCAGCTCCATCTGGGGCAGCAGATCAAGGACCCCCTGCCCTGGCAGTGTCCCCACGTCCTCCCATCCTGGTTCCTGCTGTCCCCTGTCCAGGATCCTGCTCTCATCCCAGTCCAGATCCCATTCCTGTCTCAATACTTGTCCCTGTCCCATATTCTCTATCTGGTTGCCATTCCCGTATTCCCTGTCCCGTTCCCATTTTCCTGTTCCAGTCCCCAATTCCCATTTCTCTATTTGCTGTTTTGTTCTCCGTTTCCTATTCCAGTCCCTAATTCCTATTCCCCTATTTCCTGTCCTGTTCCCATTTTCCTGTTCCAGTCCCCAATTCCCATTTCTCTATTCCCGTTCCTGTTCCAATTTTCCTATTCCACTCCCCAATTCCCATTTCTCTATTTCCTCTCCCATTCCAATGTCTCAATCCTGATCCCAATCCCAGCCCCTCTCCAGTCCAGTATTCTCGCTCTTGTCACTGGCACATTTTATTAAAAAATCCTTTCCTTGGGGTCTTTTCCTCCTGAGAAGAGGAGAGGCCTCAGAAATTAAAACATAAACACTAATGATCTGCTGCTTTGGAATTCAGCATTTTCCCCTTGATTGGTCTAATGGGGCTGTTTTTAATTAATGACCTATGAAAATTTGGCTCTCTCAGACACTTTGGTCACTCAGAAGATTTTATTATCATTCTTCTGTAATCCTTTCAAGCCTTAATATGAAATCGTTTTGTCTATTCTTTTACTAGAGTTTTAATATAGCATTTTCTTTTAATGTAATAAATCAATAATAAATTAATAAATGAGCTTTCTGAAAATAAAAAAATGGAGTCAAAATTTTCATCTCTTCCCTCATCCTGGGAGCCCTGAGAACACAACAGGGTCCCTTTTCCCTTCCTGGTCCCGGTCCCCATTCCCAATCCCGGTCCCAGCCATGACGTCACCGAGCGAACCCCGCGCTCCTCCCTCCCACCAATCGCGGCGCGCGATCGCTCCTGGATTTGCATAACCACGCCCCCGCTCCCTGCCTTCTTTTGGGAGCCGGCGCTGCCCGGGCCGGACTCGGAGCGGAGGAGGAGCGGGAGGAAGAGGAGGGGGAGAAAAAAGGATAAGGAAGAGGAGGGACAAAGGAAAAGGAGGGACAAGGAAAGAGGAGAGACAAAGGAAAAGGAAGAGGAGGGACAAAGGAAGAGAAGTGAAAACGGAACAGGAACACCGGGAGGAAGAGGCGCCCCAACACCACGCGGTTCCCGCGCTCCGGCCGCAGCTGCCCCGGCCCCGCCGGCATCGCCCCCCGGAGCCCGCAGGTGAGCGGAGAGGGGGAGCTCGGCCCGACCCCATCGCGGGGGGCTCCGGGAGGGTTTTTGTGGGGCAGGGGAGGCAAATCCCATCGTGTCCTTGTCCCCACGGGGGCAAATCCCATCGTGTCCTTGTCCCCACGGGAGCAAATCCCATCGTGTCCTTGTGCCCACGGGGGCAAATCCCATCGTGTCCTTGTCCCCACGGGAGCAAATCCCATCGTGTCCTTGTGCCCACGGGGGCAAATCCCATCGTGTCCCTGTCCTTGCTCCCCCAGAGCAGGAGCTGAGCATGGAGAGCAGCGAGGAGCTGGTGGCTGAGGCCGTTGGGAGCGGCTCCACGGCTCGGCAGGGAGAAGCCAACGGGGAGGAGAAGCCGCGGAGATCCCTGAGCAGGAGGGGCTGCAAAGGCAGAGCGCGGGGATCCGAGGGGGAAAGAGCCAGCCTGGGCCATGGAGGGGCTCAGAGATCCGAGCTGGGGCTCCATGAGCAGCTCCAGGGTGGGCAGGAGAAGCCCCACAAGTGCTCCGAGTGTGGGAAGAGCTTCAGGAGGAGATCCTGCCTGATTGTGCACCAGAGAATCCACACGGGATCTGAGGGGGAAAAACCCACCCTGGACCGGGGTCAGAGCCCAGAGCTGGGGCTCCATGAGCAGCTCCAGGGTGGGCAGGAGAAGCCCCACAAGTGCTCGGAGTGTGGGAGGAGCTTCACGAAGAGATCCAACCTGAATGCCCACCTGAGGAGCCACACGGGGGAGAGGCCCTACGAGTGTGATCAATGCCAGCAGAGGTTTTACAGAAATTCCGATCTCGTCAGTCACCGGCGCACTCACACCAACGAGCGGCCATTTTGCTGTCCTGATTGTGGAAAGGGATTCAGGCGAAGGTCCTACCTCGTCATCCACCAGCAAATCCACACTGGGGAGAGGCCATTCCGCTGCTCTGATTGTGGGAAGGGCTTCAGGGACAGCTCTGCCCTCATCTTGCACCAGCACATCCACACTGGGGAGAAGCCCTACGAGTGTGATCAGTGCAAGAAGAGGTTCCTGAGCAGCTCCACCTTGGTTAAACACCAGATGATCCACACGGGGCAGAAGCCCTACGAGTGTGATGTGTGCAAGAAGAGGTTTCAGAGCAGCACCACTCTTCATGCACACCAGATCATCCACACCGAGGAGCGGCCGTTCCGCTGTCCTGACTGCGGGAAGGGATTCAGGCACAACTGCCACCTCATCACCCACCGGCGCCTCCACACCGGGGAGAGACCCTACAAGTGTGGGGAATGTGGGAAGGGCTTCACCTCAAGCTCCCAACTGACTGTCCACCAGAGGATCCACACCGGGGAGAGGCCCTACGAGTGTGATCAGTGCCAGAAGAGGTTCCCGAGCAGCGGGGATCTCCTCAAGCACCAGCGCATCCACACCAAGGAGAGGCCGTTCCGCTGTCCTGATTGCGGGAAGGGTTTCAAGTACAACTCCGCCCTCATCGTCCACCAGAACATCCACACTGGGGAGAGACCCCGTGAGTGTCCGCAGTGTGGGAAGAGCTTCACCAACTACTCCAGCCTGGTTTACCACCTGAGGAGCCACACCGGGGAGAGGCCCCACGAGTGTGGAGAGTGTGGGAAGAGCTTCATGTACAAGTCCCACCTGATTTACCACCAGAGGAGCCACACTGGGGAACGACCGTACGAGTGTGACCAGTGCCAGAAAAGGTTTCTGAGCAGCTCCCACCTCCACATGCACCAGCGCTCACACACGGACGAGAGGCCCTTCCGCTGCCCTGATTGTGGGAAGAGCTTCAGACACAACGCCGACCTCGTCGCCCACCAACGCATCCACACCGGGGAGAGGCCCTACGAGTGTGATCAGTGTGAGAAGAGGTTCCTGAGGAGCGCTTGTCTCCTCCGTCACCAGCTCATCCACACCGAGGAGAAGCCGTTCCGCTGCCGTGACTGCGGGAAGGGCTTCACTCGGAAGAGCCAACTCATCACCCACCGGAGCATCCACACCGGGGAGAGACCGCACGAGTGTCCCCAGTGTGGGAAGGGCTTTTGTCGAATCTCCAGTTTGACCAGACACCAAAAGAGCAAGCACTGAGGGCAGCCCTGGGTGGGAAGAGCTCTGTGTGCTGCTCCAGCTCCATCTCACACGGGAGGATCCGCTCTGGATGGTCCCCTTGAGCCCAGGTGGGCAGAGCCCCCTTGACTCCTGCTTGCAGCACACCTGGCAGGGGCTCCACATCCTATTGGCTCCTCATAGCCTGGATTTTCCTTTTATTTCTCCATGTTATTTTTATACACCTTTCTACATCCGAGGTTAATAATAAAGATGTTGACCGAAGAGGAAGATGTGCACATGGGGGGAAGTTCCAGGGGATGAGGGGGATGCTGGGCCAGAGGGAGTTGAGGGTTCCTGGGACTGATTTGGGGTTTCCTTAGGACTTTAGGAACCCCACAGTCTCCATTCCCTGTCCTCATTACCATTCTCGGTCCTTATCCCCAGTCTGGGTCCCCATTCCCGGTCCCCGTTCCCGCTCCGCTCTCTCCCAACTCTCAAGTTCCGCCCCCCGCCATGACGTCACCGAGCAGAGCCCGCGCTCCTCCCTCCCACCAATCGCAGCGCGCGATCGCTCTCAGATTTGCATAACCACGCCCTCACCCCGCCTGTATTTTGGTGCCGGCGCTGCCCGGGCCGGACTCGGAGCGGAGGAGGAGCGGGAGGAAGAGGAGGGGGAGAAGGAGGAGGAGGAAGAGGAGGGACAAAGGAAGAGAAGTGAAAACGGAACAGGAACACCGGGAGGAAGAGGCGCCCCAAGACCACGCGGTTCCCGCGCTCCGGCCGCAGCTGCCCCGGCCCCGCCGGCATCGCCCCCCGGAGCCCGCAGGTGAGCGGAGAGGGGGAGCTCGGCCCGACCCCATCGCGGGGGGCTCCGGGAGGGTTTTTGTGGGGCAGGGGAGGCAAATCCCATCGTGTCCTTGTCCCCACGGGGGCAAATCTCATCGTGTCCTTGTCCCCACGGCGACAAATCCCATCGTGTCCTTGTCCCCACGGGGGCAAATCCCATCGTGTCCCTGTCCTTGCTCCCCCAGAGCAGGAGCTGAGCATGGAGAGCAGCGAGGAGCTGGTGGCTGAGGCCGTTGGGAGCGGCTCCACGGCTCGGCAGGGAGAAGCCAACGGGGAGGAGAAGCCGCGGAGATCCCTGAGCAGGAGGGGCTGCAAAGGCAGAGCGCGGGGATCCGAGGGGGAAAGAGCCAGCCTGGGCCATGGAGGGGCTCAGAGATCCGAGCTGGGGCTCCATGAGCAGCTCCAGGGTGGGCAGGAGAAGCCCCACCAGTGCTCCGAGTGTGGGAAGAGCTTCACGAGGAGATCCAGCCTGACTGTCCACCTGAGGAGCCACACGGGGGAACGACCCTACGAGTGTGACCAGTGCCAGAAGAGGTTTCTGAGCAGCAGTGAGCTCGTGGGGCACCAGCGCTCACACACGGACGAGAGGCCCTTCCAGTGCCCCGAATGCGGGAAGAGCTTCAAAAGCGTCTCCCACCTCAACAGGCACCGGCGCATCCACACCGGGGAGAGGCCCTACGAGTGTGATCAGTGCCAGAAGAGGTTCCTGAGTAGCTCCGAGCTCCTCAGCCACCAGCTCATCCACACCGGGGAGAGGCCGTTCCACTGCCCTGACTGCGGGCAGGGCTTCAGGAGCAACTCCACCCTCATCGTCCACCGGCGCATCCACACCGGGGCGAAGCCCTACGAGTGTCCCCAGTGTGGGAAGGGCTTCAGAGAGAGCTCCCACGTGACTGCCCACCTGAGGAGCCACACTGGGGAGAGGCCCTATGAGTGTCCCCAGTGTGGGAAGAGTTTCACCCAGAGGTGGAATCTGACTGTCCACCTCAGAAGCCACACAGGGGAGAGGCCCTACGAGTGTGATCGGTGCCAGAAGGGCTTTCACACCTCGTCTGATCTCCTCAAGCACCAGCGCATCCACATGGACGAGAGGCCCTTCCGCTGTCCCCAATGTGGGGTGGGATTCAAGCAGAACTCAGCGCTCGTCAAACACAGGAGGATCCACACCGGGGACAGACCCTACAAGTGTTCCCAATGTGGGAAGGGCTTCTCGCAGAGCTCAGGGCTGTGGACCCACCAGAAGATCCACACCAGGGAGAAACCCCAGAAGTGTCCCCAGTGTGGGAAGAGCTTTTCTAAAATCTCTACCTTGACCAGGCACCTACAGAGCCAGCACTGAGGGCAGCCCTGAGTGGGAAGAGCTCCGTGCGCTGCTCCAGCTCCATCTCACACGGGAGGATCTGCTCTGGATGGTGCCCAGTGAGCCCAGGTGGACAGAGCCCTCTTGACTCCTGCTTGCAGCACACCAGGCTGGGGACTCCACATCTTTCTGGCTTCTCGTGGCCTGTATTTCCTGTTTTTTCTCTTTGTTATTTTTTTACACCTTTCTAAATCCGAGGTTAATAATAAAGACGTTGAAAAAGATGAGGATGTGGACATGGGGGGGATCTTGCAGGAGATGAGGGAGATGCTGGGCCAGAGGGAGTTAAGGGTTCCTGGCACTGATTTGGGCTTTCCTTAGGACTTTGGGAACCCCACAGTCCCCATTCCCTGTCCTCATTACCATTCCCGGTCCTTATCCCCAGTCTGGGTCCCCATTCCCTGCCTCCATTCCGTGTCCCCATTCCCGGTCCCTGTCCCCAATACTGGTCCCAATTCGCTGTTCCCATTCCTTGTTCGCGTTCCAGGTCCCCATTCCCTGTCCCCAATCCCGCTCGCTGTCCGCATTCCCGGTTCCGTTCCCATTCCCAGTCCCCATTCCTTGTCACGATTCCCGGTCCCCATTCCCCGTCCATGTTCCCATTCCCGGTCCCCATTCCCGGTCCCCGTTCCCGCTCCGCTCTCTCCGGACGCTCCTGCTCCCCGCCCCGCCATGACGTTACCGAGCACACCGCGCGCTCCTCCCTCCCACCAATCGCAGCGCGCGATCGCTCCCGGATTTGCATAACCACGCCCTCACCCTGCCTGTATTTTGGTGCCGGCGCTGCCCGGGCCGGACTCGGAGCGGAGGAGGAGCGGGAGGAAGAGGAGGGGGAGAAGGAGGAGGAGGAAGAGGAGGGACAAAGGAAGAGGAGGGACAACGGAACGGGAACAGCGGGAGGAAGAGGCGCCCCAACACCACGCGGTTCCCGCGCTCCGGCCGCAGCTGCCCCGGCCCCGCCGGCATCGCCCCCCGGAGCCCGCAGGTGAGCGGAGAGGGGGAGCTGGGCCCGACCCCATCGCGGGGGGCTCCGGGAGGGTTTTTGTGGGGCAGGGGAGGCAAATCCCATCGTGTCCTTGTCCCCACGGGGGCAAATCCCATCGTGTCCTTGTCCCCACGGGGGCAAATCCCATCGTGTCCCTGTCCTTGCTCCCCCAGAGCAGGAGCTGAGCATGGAGAGCAGCGAGGAGCTGGTGGCTGAGGCCGTTGGGAGCGGCTCCACGGCTCGGCAGGGAGAAGCCAACGGGGAGGAGAAGCCGCGGAGATCCCTGAGCAGGAGGGGCTGCAAAGGCAGAGCGCGGGGATCCGAGGGGGAAAGAGCCAGCCTGGGCCATGGAGGGGCTCAGAGATCCGAGCTGGGGCTCCATGAGCAGCTCCAGGGTGGGCAGGAGAAGCCCCACAAGTGCTCCGAGTGTGGGAAGAGCTTCAAGAGGAGATCCTGCCTGATTGTGCACCAGAGAATCCACACGGGATCTGAGGGGGAAAAACCCACCCTGGACCAGGGTCAGAGCTCAGAGCTGGGGCTCCATGAGCAGCTCCAGGGTGGGCAGGAGAAGCCCCACAAGTGCTCGGAGTGTGGGAAGAGCTTCAGGAGGAGATCCACCCTGAATGTCCACCTGCGGAGCCACACGGGGCAGAGGCCCTATGAGTGTGATGAATGCCATCAGACGTTTTACAGAAATTCCCATCTCGTCAGTCACCAGCGCTTTCACACCAACGAGCGGCCATTTTGCTGTCCTGATTGTGGAAAGGGATTCAGGCACAGCTCCAACCTCGTCATCCACCAGCGAATCCACACTGGGGAGAGGCCCTATGAGTGTGGGGAGTGTGGCAAGAGCTTCACAGCGAGCTCCAGCCTGACTGCCCACCTGAGGAGCCACACAGGGGAACGACCGTACGAGTGTGACCAGTGCAAGAAGAGGTTTGTCAGGAACGGTGATCTCGTGGTGCACCAGCGCTCACACACGGACGAGAGGCCCTTCCAGTGCCCCGACTGCGGGAAGCGCTTCAACCGCGTCTCCACCCTCAACAGGCACCGGATGATCCACACCGGGGAGAGGCCCTACGAGTGTGGTCAGTGCAAGAAAATGTTTGACAGGTCCTCCCATCTCCTCCGTCACCAGCTCATTCACACCGGGGAGAGGCCTTTCTGTTGCCCTGATTGTGGAAAGGGCTTCAAGCAGAACGGCACCCTCATCGTCCACCGGCGCATCCACACCGGGGAGAGGCCCTACAAGTGTGATCAGTGTGGGAAGAGCTTCAGAGACAGCTCCAACCTGACTGCCCACCTGAGAAGCCACACCGGGGAGAGGCCCTACAAGTGTGATCAGTGCCAGAAGAGGTTCCTGAGCAGCTCTGATCTCCTCCGTCACCAGCGCAGTCACATTGGGGAGAGGCCCTATGAGTGTGATCACTGCCAGAAGACGTTTTACACCACATCTGATCTCCTCAAGCACCAGCGCGCATGCACGGGTGAGAAACCCTTCCAGTGCTCCGACTGCAAGAAGGGCTTCCGGAGTAACTCTGCCCTCATCACCCACCAGCGCATCCACACTGGGGAGAGGCCCTACGAGTGTGATCAGTGCAAGAAGAGTTTTCAGCATAGCTCCCATCTCCTTCATCACCAACGCATCCACAGCGGGGAGAGACCATATGAGTGTGATCAGTGCCAGAAGAGGTTCCTGAGCAGCTCCCATCTCCTCCGTCACCAGCTCATCCACACCGGGGAGAGGCCGTTCCACTGCCGTGACTGCGGGCAGAGCTTCAGGCACAAGTCTGCCCTCATTGTCCACCGGCGCATCCACACCAGGGAGAGACCCCACGAGTGTCCCCAGTGTGGGAAGAGCTTCTCTAAAACCTCTACCTTGAGCAGACACCTACAGAGCCAGCACTGAGGGCAGCCCGGTGTGGGAAGAGCTCCGTGGGCTTCTCCAGCTCCATCTCACACGGGAGGATCTGCTCTGGATGGTGCCCAGTGAGCCCAGGTGGGCAGAGCCCTCTTGACTCCTGCTTGCAGCACACCAGGCTGGGGGCTCCACATTCTATTGGCTCCTCGTGGCCTGGATTTTCTTTTTATTTCTCTTTGTTATTTTTTTACACCTTTCTAATTCCGAGGTTAATAATAAAGATGTTGAATGAAGTCAAGGATGTGGTCTTGGGGAGGATCTTCCTGGGGATGAGGAGGTGCTGGGCCAGAGGGAATTGAGGGTTCCTGGGACTGATTTGCGGCTTCCTTAGGACTATTGGGAACCCCACGCTCCCCATTCCCATTCCCGGTCCTTATCCCCAGTTTGGGTCTTTAACACTGGTCCCCATTCCCGGTCCCCATTCCTGGTCCCTGTCCTCAATAATCGTCCACATTCCTTGGCCCCATGCCCTGTTCCGATTCCCTGTCCCCATTCCCGGTCCCCAATCCCGCTCCATGTCCGCGTTCCCGGTTCCATTCCCATTCCCGCTCCCCATTCCCATTCCCGCTCCCCTCTCACCGAACGCTCCGGTTTCCCCAAACCCGGCCATGACGTCACCGAGCACACCCCGCGCTCCTCCCACCCACCAATCGCAGCGCGCGATCCCTCTCGGATTTGCATAACCACGCCCATTCCGTCCGGCCCCGCCCCCCGCCCGGCGCTGATCGCTCCCAGTTCGCTCCCAGCGCTCCCAGTAAGAGCGGCACCGGCCGGGAAAGCGCTCCCAGTTCGCTCTCAGTTCCCTCCCAGCGCCCCCAGTATCGCTCCCAGCGCTCCCAGTATCGCTCCCAGCGCTCCCAGTTCCCTCCCAGCGCTCCCAGTATCGCTCCCAGTATCGCTCCCAGTTCCCTCCCAGCGCTCCCAGTATCCCTCCCAGTATCGCTCCCAGTATCGCTCCCAGTATCGTTCCCAGCGCTCCCAGCGCTCCCAGTATCGTTCCCAGTGCAGAGAGGAAGGAAAGGAGGAGCAGGAGCGCGAGAGGAGGAGGAAGAGGAGGAGGAGGAGGGACACGGGGGACCAGAAGGAGGAAGAGGAGGAGCGGGAGGAAGCGCGGCCGCATCAGCCCCGGGGCCCGCAGGTGAGCGCGGATGGGGGAGCTCGGTCTTACTGGGAGCGCTGGGAGGGAACTGGGAGCGCTGATTTATTATTTTGTATTAGTTATTATTTATTATTTCATAGGGCAGATTTACTCTTTTTTATGTATATTACATTAAAATGTTTTATTTAATGATAAATATTATATTAAAAGAAAATTCTATATTAAAACTCTCTCGATTATAATATATATTCATTAAAAATATATTTTTATTTTATGATATATATTATAATAAAAGAAAAACAAGTTTTAAGACTATATATATTAATTAGAATTATACTTGTTTTTTTATGATATGTATTAAAAGATAATTAATTAATAAAGCTATAAATATTAATATAGGTCATAATTAAAATTATATTTATTGTTTTATTATATATATTCGAATAAGAGAAAATTATTTAATAAAACAATATATATTCTTTAAAAATATATTTGTTATTTAATGCTATATATTATATTAAAAGACAACCATATAGTAAAAATACATACATTAATATATTAATTAAAATATATTTATTATCTTTTTATATTCTATTACATTTAAAGAGAATTATATTTTGAAACTCTATACATTAATATATCAATTTAAGTTAAATTTTTTAGATATATATTGTATTTAAAGAAAATAATATATTAAAACCATATATATTAATATAGATATTAATTAAAATAGTGTATATATATAGATATATATTAAAAGAAAATTATACGTAAAAACCACACTAAAAATAGAAGAAAATATTTCTTTAATGGCTCAAAAGGAAAAACCCTGAAAGGAATGATAACAAAAGCTGCTGACCCTGAGAGAATCCGAGACTGCTCCCCGTGATTGGCCATGAATTAAAAACAAATTCAAAACAAATTAAAAACAACCATGGCAGCACAATCCCGGCTGCGCCTGTGGCATTCCACATCCGCAGATAATTCTTGTTTATCTTTTCCCCAGAGGCTCCTCAGCTGCTCAGGAGAGGGGAAAAAACCCTAAAAAAAAGAGATGTTTCAGGAAATCTCGAGGAAGGCAGGGCCCCTTTTAACCCTCTGTGTGCTGGGGCAGCTGCCAGCCCGGCCTGGGGGGGAGAAAGGGGGGTGGGGGCAAATCCTGCCCTGGGATGGGGGCAAATCCCAAATGCCGTCCTGAATTGTGGGGCAAATCCCACCCTGTCATTGGTGTGGGGCAAATCCCAAATCCCACCCTGAATTGTGGGGCAAATCCCATCGTGTCCTTGTCCCCACAGGGGCAAATCCCATCGTGTCCTTGTCCCCACGGGGGCAAATCCCATCGTGTCCCTGTCCTTGCTCCCCCAGAGCAGGAGCTGAGCATGGAGAGCAGCGAGGAGCTGGTGGCTGAGGCCGTTGGGAGCGGCTCCACGGCTCGGCAGGGAGAAGCCAACGGGGAGGAGAAGCCGCGGAGATCCCTGAGCAGGAGGGGCTGCAAAGGCAGAGCGCGGGGATCCGAGGGGGAAAGAGCCAGCCTGGGCCATGGAGGGGCTCAGAGATCCGAGCTGGGGCTCCATGAGCAGCTCCAGGGTGGGCAGGAGAAGCCCCACAAGTGCTCGGAGTGTGGGAGGACCTTCAGGTGGAGATCCTGGCTGATGCAGCATTGCAGAATCCACACGGGGGAACGACCCTACGCGTGTGGGGTGTGTGGGAAGAGCTTCAGATCAACCTTCATCCTGACTGTCCACATGAGGAACCACAACGGAGAGAGGCCCTACGAGTGTGGGGAGTGTGGGAAGAGCTTCGTGTACAAGCACCACCTGATTTACCACCAGAGGAGCCACACGGGGGAACGACCCTACGAGTGTGACCAGTGCCAGAAGAGGTTTGTGAGCAGCTCTGATCTCGTGCTGCACCAGCGCATCCACACGGACGAGAGGCCCTTCCAGTGCCCCGACTGCAGGAAGAGCTTCAAAAGCGTCTCCCACCTCAACCAGCACCGGCGCATCCACACCGGGGAGAGGCCCTACGAGTGTGATCAGTGCCAGAAGAGGTTCCTGAGCAGCTCTCAGCTCCTCCGTCACCAGCTCATCCACACCGAGGAGAGGCCGTTCCACTGCCGTGACTGCGGGAAGGGCTTCAGGCGCAACTCCAACCTCATCGTCCACCGGCGCATCCACACCGGGGAGAGGCCCTACGAGTGTGATCAGTGCAGGAAGGGCTTTTACACCTCGTCTGATCTCCTCAAGCACCAGCGCTCACACACGGACGAGAGGCCCTTCCAATGCCCCGACTGCAAGAAGGGCTTCAAGTGCAACTCTACCCTCATCATCCACCGGCGCATCCACACAGGAGAGAGACCCTACAAGTGCTCCCAGTGTGAGAAGGGCTTCACCTCAAGCTCCAACCTGACTCTTCACCTGAGGATCCACACTGGGTAGAGACCCCACAAGTGTCCCCAGTGTGGGAAGAGCTTCTCTAAAATCTCTACCTTGAGCAGACACCAAAAGAGCCAGCACTGAGGGCAGCTCGGAGTGGGAAGAGCTCCGTGGGTTTCTTCAGCTCCATCTCACACGGGAGGATCTGCTCTGGATGGTCCCCAGTGAGCCCAGGTGGGCAGAGCCCCCTTGACCCCTGTTGAGAAGACACCTGGCTGGGGGCTCCTCATCCTCCTGGCTCCCCGTGGTCACCTGAACTCATCCACAGTCCAAGATCAGAAATCGATTATGGAGAGCACGTTTGTCAACCTTCTGACCTCAGGAAAAATTTTTCCATTATTTTTTCCATCATTTTTTACAACTTCTTGTGTCCTTCAGCAACACTAGATAGGTTTGGATGTCTTCTCCACTATGGCAGGATCTGCTCTGGATGCTCCCCAGTGAGCCCAGCTCGCAGTATTAAAGACGTTGAACAGAAACAAGGATGGGCATGAGGGGGATGCTGGGTCCATGGAGCTGAGGGTTCCTGGGACAGATTTGGGGGTTCCTCAGGGCTTTGGGCACCCCAGGCCCAGCAGCTCCATCTGGGGCAGCAGATCAAGGACCCCCTGCCCTGGCAGTGTCCCCACGTCCTCCCATCCTGGTTCCTGCTGTCCCCTGTCCAGGATCCTGCTCTCATCCCAGTCCAGATCCCATTCCTGTCTCAATACTTGTCCCTGTCCCATATTCTCTATCTGGTTGCCATTCCCGTATTCCCTGTCCCGTTCCCATTTTCCTGTTCCAGTCCCCAATTCCCATTTCTCTATTTCCTCTCCCATTCCAATGTCTCAATCCTGATCCCAATCCCAGCCCCTCTCCAGTCCAGTATTCTCGCTCCTGTCACTGGCACATTTTATTAAAAAATCCTTTCCTTGGGATATTTTCCTCCTGAGAAGCGGAGAGGCCTCAGAAATTAAAATATAAACACTAATGATCTGCTGCTTTGGAATGCAGCATTTTCCCCTTGATTGGTCTAATGGGGCTGTTTTTAATTAATGACCTATGAAAATTTGGCTCTCTCAGACACTTTGGTCACTCAGAAGATTTTATTATCATTCTTTTGTATTCCTTTCAAGCCTTAATATGAAATCGTTTTGTCTATTCTTTTACTAGAGTTTTAATATAGCATTTTCTTTTAATGTAATAAATCAATAATAAATTAATAAATGAGCTATCTGAAAATAAAAAAAAATGGAGTCAAAATTTTCATCTCTTCCCTCATCCTGGGAGCCCTGAGAACACAACAGGGTCCCTTTTCCCTTCCTGGTCCCGGTCCCCATTCCCAATCCCGGTCCCAGCCATGACGTCACCGAGCAAACCCCGCGCTCCTCCCTCCCACCAATCGCGGCGCGCGATCGCGCCAGGATTTGCATAACCACGCCCCCGCTCCCTGCCTTCTTTTGGGAGCCGGCGCTGCCCGGGCCGGACTCGGAGCGGAGGAGGAGCGGGAGGAAGAGGAGGGGGAGAAAAAAGGATAAGGAAGAGGAGGGACAAAGGAAGAGGAGGGACAAGGAAAGAGGAGAGACAAAGGAAAAGGAAGAGGAGGGACAAAGGAAGAGAAGTGAAAACGGAACAGGAACACCGGGAGGAAGAGGCGCCCCAACACCACGCGGTTCCCGCGCTCCGGCCGCAGCTGCCCCGGCCCCGCCGGCATCGCCCCCCGGAGCTCGCAGGTGAGCGGAGAGGGGGAGCTCGGCCCGACCCCATCGCGGGGGGCTCCGGGAGGGTTTTTGTGGGGCAGGGGAGGCAAATCCCATCGTGTCCTTGTCCCCACCGGGGCAAATCCCAACGTGTCCTTGTCCCCACGGGGGCAAATCCCATCGTGTCGTTGTCCTTGCTCCCCCAGAGCAGGAGCTGAGCATGGAGAGCAGCGAGGAGCTGGTGGCTGAGGCCGTTGGGAGCGGCTCCACGGCTCGGCAGGGAGAAGCCAACGGGGAGGAGAAGCCGCGGAGATCCCTGAGCAGGAGGGGCTGCAAAGGCAGAGCGCGGGGATCCGAGGGGGAAAGAGCCAGCCTGGGCCATGGAGGGGCTCAGAGATCCGAGCTGGGGCTCCATGAGCAGCTCCAGGGTGGGCAGGAGAAGCCCCACCAGTGCTCCGAGTGTGGGAAGAGCTTCACGAGGAGATCCAGCCTGATTGTGCACCAGAGAATGCACACGGCAGGACAGCTGGGATCTGAAGGGAAAAATCCCACCCTGGACCTAGTTCAGGCATCCGAGCCGGGGGTCCATGAGAAGCTCCAGGATGGGGAGAAGAAGCCCCACAAGTGCTTGGTATGTGGTAAGAGCTTCATGTTCAGATCAAAACTGATCGAGCACTGCAGAATCCACGCGGGTGAGAGGCCCTAGAAGTGTGGGGTGTGTGGGAAGAGCTTCATGCTGAGTTCCGACCTGGTTGCCCACCTGAGGAGCCACACTGGGGAGAGGCCCTACAAATGTGATGAGTGCACTAAGAGATTCCTCTGGAGCTACCATCTCCTCAAGCACCAGCGCATTCACACTGAGAAGAAGTCGATCCGCTGCCCTGATTGTCGGAAGAGTTTCAATCGCAACTCTGCCCTCATCTTCCACCAGCACATCCACACCGGGGAGAAGCCCTACAAGTGTGATCAGTGCAAGAAGAGATTTCAGAGCAGCTGTCAGCTCCTCTGTCACCAGCGCATTCACACCAAGGAGCGGCCGTTCCACTGTCCTGATTGTGGGAAAGGATTCAAGCACAACTCCGCCCTTGTCATCCACCGACTCATTCACACCGGGAAGAGGCCCTATGGGTGTGATTGCTGCAAAAAGAGGTTTTACAGAATGTCCAATCTCCACAAGCACCAGCGCATCCACACGGACGAGAGGCCCTTCCAATGCCCCGACTGCAAGAAGGGATTCAAGCACAGCTCTGCCCTGATAATCCACCAGCGCATCCACACGGGGGAGAGGCCCTATGAGTGTGATCAGTGCCAGAAGAGGTTTCAGAGCAGCTCCCAGCTCTTCAGTCACAAGCGCATTCACACTGAGGAGAGGCCGTTCCGTTGCCTTCATTGTGGGAAGGGATTCAAGCACAAATCTGCCCTTGTCATCCACCGGCGCATCCACACCGGGGAGAGACCCCACGAGTGTCCCCAGTGTGGGAAGAGCTTCAGAAACAGCTCCAGTCTGACTGTGCACCTGAGGAGCCACACTGGGGAGAGGCCCTACGAGTGTGATCAGTGCCAGAAGGGCTTTTACACCTCGTCCCATCTCCTCGTACACCAGCGCACCCACACGGATGAGAGGCCCTTCCGCTGTCCCGATTGTGGGGTGGGATTCAAAGAGAAGTCAACCCTCGTCAAACACAGGAGGATCCACACTGGGGAGAGACCCTACAAGTGTCCCCAGTGTGAGAAGAGCTTCAGAGACAGCTCCAGCCTTACTGTGCACCGGAGGAGCCACACCGGGGAGAGGCCCTACGAGTGTGATCAGTGCCAGAAGAGGTTTGTGAGCAGCTCTGATGTCCTCAAGCACCAGCGCTCACACACGGACGAGAGGCCCTTCCAGTGCCCCGACTGCGGGAAGAGCTTCAAAAGCGTCTCCGACCTTAACAAGCACCGGCGCATCCACACCGGGGAGAGGCCCTACGAGTGTGGTCAGTGCCAGAAGAGGTTCCTAAAAAGCTCCACTCTCCTCAGCCACCAGCTCATCCACACCGGGGAGAGGCCGTTCCACTGCCCTGAATGCGGGCAGAGCTTCAGGCGCAACTCCAACCTCATCGTCCACCGGCGCATCCACACCGGGGAGAGACCCCACGAGTGTCCCCGGTGTGGGAAGGCATTCACCCAGAGCTCCCATCTGACTGTCCATTTACAAAGCCACACTGGGGAGAGGCCCTATGAGTGTCCCCAGTGTGGTAAGAGTTTCACCCAGATCTGCAATCTGACTATCCACCTCAGAAGCCACACTGGGGAGAGGCCCTACGTGTGTGATCAGTGCCAGAAGGGCTTTTACAGCTCGTCTGAACTCCTCAAGCACCAGCGCATCCACACGGATGAGAGGCCCTTCCGCTGTCCGGATTGTGGGGTGGGATTCAAAGAGAAGTCAACCCTCGTCACACACAGGAGGATCCACACCGGGGAGAGACCCTATGAGTATCCCCTGTGTGGGAAGAGCTTCAGAGACAGCTCCAGCCTGACTGTCCACCTCAGAAGCCACTCCGGGGAGAGGCCCTACAAGTGTGATCAGTGCCAGAAGGGCTTTTACACCTCGTCTGATCTCCTCAAGCACCAGCGCATCCACACGGATGAGAGGCCCTTCCGCTGTCCTGATTGTGGGGTGGGATTCAAGCGCAACTCACATCTGGTCACACACAGGAGGATCCACACCAGGGAGGGACCCCACAAGTGTCCCCAGTGTGGGAAGCGCTTCTCTAAAATCTCTACCTTGAGCAGACACCAAAAGAGCCAGCACTGAGGGCAGCCCAGGGTGAGAAGAGCTCTGTGGGCTTCTTCAGCTCAATCTCACATGGGAGGATCTGCTCCGGATGGTCCACAGTGAGCCCAGGTGGGCAGAGCTTCTTTTTATCCTGCTTGAAGAACACCAGGCTGGGGACTCCACATCCACCTGGCTCCTTGTGGCTTGGATTTTCTTTTTATATCTCTTTGTTATTTTTATACAGCTTCCTAAGTCCAAGGTTAATAATAAAGATGTTGAACCAAGACGAGGATGTGGACATGGGGGGATCTTGCAGTGGATGAGGGGGATGCCGGGCCAGAGGGAGTTGAGGGTTCCTGGGGCAGATTTTGGGCTTCCTTAGGACTTTGGGCACCCCATGATCCCCATTCCCTGTTCCTGTCCCCAATACTGGTCCGCATTCCTTGTTCGCATTCCCTGTCCCCAATCCCGCTCCCTGTCCCCATTCCCGGTCCCCATTCCCGGTCCCCATTCCCGGTCCCCGTTCCCGCTCCGCTCTCTCCGGACGCTCCTGCTCCCCGCCCCGCCATGACGTTACCGAGCACACCGCGCGCTCCTCCCTCCCACCAATCGCAGCGCGCGATCGCTCCCGGATTTGCATAACCCCGCCCTCACCCCGCCTGTATTTTGGTGCCGGCGCTGCCCGGGCCGGACTCGGAGCGGAGGAGGAGCGGGAGGAAGAGGAGAGGGAGAAGGAGGAGGAGGAAGAGGAGGGACAAAGGAAGAGGAGGGACAACGGAACAGGAACACCGGGAGGAAGAGGCGCCCCAAGACCACGCGGTTCCCCCGCTCCGGCCGCAGCTGCCCCGGCCCCGCCGGCATCGCCCCCCGGAGCCCGCAGGTGAGCGGAGAGGGGGAGCTCGGCCCGACCCCATCGCGGTGGGCTCCGGGAGGGTTTTTGTGGGGCAGGGGAGGCAAATCCCATCGTGTCCTTGTCCCCATGGGGGCAAATCCCATCGTGTCCTTGTGCCCACGGGGGCAAATCCCATCGTGTCCTTGTCCCCACGGGGGCAAATCCCATCGTGTCCTTGTCCCCACGGGGGCAAATCCCATCGTGTCCTTGTCCCCACGGGAGCAAATCCCATCGTGTCCTTGTGCCCACGGGGGCAAATCCCATCGTGTCCCTGTCCTTGCTCCCCCAGAGCAGGAGATGAGCATGGAGAGCAGCGAGGAGCTGGTGGCTGAGGCCGTTGGGAGCGGCTCCACGGCTCGGCAGGGAGAAGCCAACGGGGAGGAGAAGCCGCGGAGATCCCTGAGCAGGAGGGGCTGCAAAGGCAGAGCGCGGGGATCCGAGGGGGAAAGAGCCAGCCTGGGCCATGGAGGGGCTCAGAGATCCGAGCTGGGGCTCCATGAGCAGCTCCAGGGTGGGCAGGAGAAGCCCCACAAGTGCTCGGAGTGTGGGAAGAGCTTCAAGAGGAGATCCTGCCTGATTGTGCACCAGAGAATCCACACGGGATCTGAGGGGGAAAAACCCACCCTGGACCGGGGTCAGAGCCCAGAGCTGGGGCTCCATGAGCAGCTCCAGGGTGGAGAGGAGAAGCCCCACAAGTGCTCGGAGTGTGGGAGGAGCTTCACGAAGAGATCCAACCTGAATGCCCACCTGAGGAGCCACACGGGGGAGAGGCCCTACGAGTGTGATCAATGCCAGCAGAGGTTTTACAGAAATTCCGATCTCGTCAGTCACCGGCGCACTCACACCAACGAGCGGCCATTTTGCTGTCCTGATTGTGGAAAGGGATTCAGGCGAAGGTCCTACCTCGTCATCCACCAGCAAATCCACACTGGGGAGAGGCCATTCCGCTGCTCTGATTGTGGGAAGGGCTTCAGGGACAGCTCTGCCCTCATCTTGCACCAGCACATCCACACTGGGGAGAAGCCCTACGAGTGTGATCAGTGCAAGAAGAGGTTCCTGAGCAGCTCCACCTTGGTTAAACACCAGATGATCCACACGGGGCAGAAGCCCTACGAGTGTGATGTGTGCAAGAAGAGGTTTCAGAGCAGCACCACTCTTCGTGCACACCAGATCATCCACACCGAGGAGCGGCCGTTCCGCTGTCCTGACTGCGGGAAGGGATTCAGGCACAACTGCCACCTCATCACCCACCGGCGCCTCCACACCGGGGAGAGACCCTACAAGTGTGGGGAATGTGGGAAGGGCTTCACCTCAAGCTCCCAACTGACTGTCCACCAGAGGATCCACACCGGGGAGAGGCCCTACGAGTGTGATCAGTGCCAGAAGAGGTTCCCGAGCAGCGGGGATCTCCTCAAGCACCAGCGCATCCACACCAAGGAGAGGCCGTTCCGCTGTCCTGATTGCGGGAAGGGTTTCAAGTACAACTCCGCCCTCATCGTCCACCAGAACATCCACACTGGGGAGAGACCCAGTGAGTGTCCGCAGTGTGGGAAGAGCTTCACCAACTACTCCAGCCTTGTTTACCACCTGAGGAGCCACACCGGGGAGAGGCCCCACGAGTGTGGAGAGTGTGGGAAGAGCTTCATGTACAAGTCCCACCTGATTTACCACCAGAGGAGCCACACTGGGGAACGACCGTACGAGTGTGACCAGTGCCAGAAGAGGTTTCTGAGCAGCTCCCACCTCCACATGCACCAGCGCTCACACACGGACGAGAGGCCCTTCCGCTGCCCTGATTGTGGGAAGAGCTTCAGACACAACGCCGAACTCGTCGCCCACCAACGCATCCACACCGGGGAGAGGCCCTACGAGTGTGATCAGTGTGAGAAGAGGTTCCTGAGGAGCGCTTGTCTCCTCCGTCACCAGCTCATCCACACCGAGGAGAAGCCGTTCCGCTGCCGTGACTGCGGGAAGGGCTTCACTCGGAAGAGCCAACTCATCACCCACCGGAGCATCCACACCGAGGAGAGACCCCACGAGTGTCCCCAGTGTGGGAAGAGCTTTTGTCGAATCTCCAGTTTGACCAGACACCAAAAGAGCAAGCACTGAGGGCAGCCCTGGGTGGGAAGAGCTCTGTGTGCTGCTCCAGCTACATCTCACACGGGAGGATCCGCTCTGGATGGTCCCCTTGAGCCCAGGTGGGCAGAGCCCCCTTGACTCCTGCTTGCAGCACACCTGGCAGGGACTCCACATCCTATTGGCTCCTCATAGCCTGGATTTTCCTTTTATTTCTCCATGTTATTTTTATACACCTTTCTACATCCGAGGTTAATAATAAAGAAATTGACCGAAGAGGAAGATGTGCACATGGGGGGAAGTTCCAGGGGATGAGGGGGATGCTGGGCCAGAGGGAGTTGAGGGTTCCTGGGACTGATTTGGGGTTTCCTTAGGACTTTAGGAACCCCACAGTCTCTGTTCCCTGTCCTCATTACCATTCTCGGTCCTTATCCCCAGTCTGGGTCCCCATTCCCGGTCCCCGTTCCCGCTCCGCTCTCTCCCGACTCACAAGTTCCGCCCCCCGCCATGACGTCACCGAGCAGAGCCCGCGCTCCTCCCTCCCACCAATCGCAGCGCGCGATCGCTCTCAGATTTGCATAACCACGCCCTCGCCCCGCCTGTATTTTGGAGCCGGCGCTGCCCGGGCCGGACTCGGAGCGGAGGAGGAGCGGGAGGAAGAGGAGGGGGAGAAGGAGGAGGAGGAAGAGGAGGGACAAAGGAAGAGGAGGGACAAAGGACGAGGAGGGACAACGGAACAGGAACACCGGGAGGGAGAGGCGCCCCAACACCACGCGGTTCCCCCGCTCCGGCCGCAGCTGCCCCGGCCCCGCCGGCATCGCCCCCCGGAGCCCGCAGGTGAGCGGAGAGGGGGAGCTCGGCCCGACCCCATCGCGGTGGGCTCCGGGAGGGTTTTTGTGGGGCAGGGGAGGCAAATCCCATCGTGTCCTTGTCCCCACGGGGGCAAATCCCATCGTGTCCTTGTCCCCACCGGGGCAAATCCCATCGTGTCCTTGTCCCCACGGAGGCAAATCCCATCGTGTCCTTGTCCCCACCGGGGCAAATCCCAACGTGTCCTTGTCCCCACGGGGGCAAATCCCATCGTGTCGTTGTCCTTGCTCCCCCAGAGCAGGAGCTGAGCATGGAGAGCAGCGAGGAGCTGGTGGCTGAGGCCGTTGGGAGCGGCTCCACGGCTCGGCAGGGAGAAGCCAACGGGGAGGAGAAGCCGCGGAGATCCCCGAGCAGGAGGGGCTGCAAAGGCAGAGCGCGGGGATCCGAGGGGGAAAGAGCCAGCCTGGGCCATGGAGGGGCTCAGAGATCCGAGCTGGGGCTCCATGAGCAGCTCCAGGGTGGGCAGGAGAAGCCCCACAGGTGCTCGGAGTGTGGGAAGAGCTTCACGAAGAGATGCAACCTGAATGTCCACCTGAGGAGTCACACGGGGGAGAGGCCCTACGAGTGTGATGAATGCCATCAGAGGTTTTACAGAAATTCCCATCTCTTCAGTCACCAGCGCATTCACACCAACGAGCGGCCATTTTGCTGTCCTGATTGTGGAAAGGGATTCAGGCACAGCTCATACCTTGTCCTCCACCAGCGAATCCACACTGGGGAGAGGCCCTATGAGTGTGGGGAGTGTGGCAGGAGCTTCAGAGAGAGCTCCAGCCTGACTGTCCACCTGAGGAGGCACACGGGGGAACGACCCTACGAGTGTGGTCAGTGCCAGAAGAGGTTCCTGAGCAGCTCCGAGCTTATCGGCCACCAGCTCATTCACACCGAGGAGAGGTCGTTCCACTGCTGTGACTGCGGGCAGGGCTTCAGGAGCAACTCCAAACTCATCGTCCACCGGCGCATCCACACCGGGGAGAGACCCCACGAGTGTCCCCAGTGTGGGAAGGGCTTCAGAGACAGCTCCCACCTGACTGCCCACCTGAGGAGCCACGCTGGGGAGAGGCCCTATGAGTGTCCCCAGTGTGGGAAGAGTTTCATCCAGAGGTCCCACCTGAATGTCCACCTCAGAAGCCACACAGGGGAGAGGCCCTACGTGTGTGATGAGTGCAAAAAGGGCTTTTACACCTCATCTGTTCTCCTCAAGCACCAGCGCATCCACATGGACGAGAGGCCCTTCCGCTGTCCGGATTGTGGGGTGGGATTCAAGCAGAACTCAAATCTGGTCAGACACAGGATGATCCACACCGGGGACAGACCCTACAAGTGTTCCCAATGTGGGAAGGGCTTCTCGCAGAGCTCAGGGCTGGTGTCCCACCAGAAGATCCACACCAGGGAGAAACCCCAGAAGTGTCCCCAGTGTGGGAAGAGCTTCTCTAAAACCTCTACCTTGACCAGGCACCTACAGAGCCAGCACTGAGGGCAGCCCTGAGTGGGAAGAGCTCTCTGGCCTTCTCCAGCTCCATCTCACACGGGAGGATCTGCTCTGGATGGTGCCCAGTGAGCCCAGGTGGGCAGTGCCCCCTTGACTCCTGCTTGCAGCACACCAGGCTGGGGACTCCACATCCTCCTGGCTCCTCGTGGCCTGTATTTCCTGTTTTTTCTCTTTGTTATTTTTATATACCTTTCTAAATCCGAGGTTTATAATAAAGACGTTGAAAAAGATGAGGATGTGGACATGGGGGGATCTTGCAGGGGATGAGGGGAATGCTGGGCCAGAGGGAGTTGAGGGTTCCTGGGGCAGATTTTGGGCTTCCTTAGGACTTTGGGCACCCCATGGTCCTCATTTTCTGTCCCCATTCCCGGTCCCTGTCCCCAATACTGGTTCCCATTCCCAGTTCCAATTCCTTATCCCCATTCCCGGTCCCCATTCCCGCTCCCCATTCCCGCTCCGCTCTCTCCCGACTCTCAAGTTCCCCCCCCCTCCTCGCCATGACGTCACCGAGCAAACCCCGCGCTCCTCCCTCCCACCAATCCCAGCGCGCGGTCGCTCCCGGATTTGCATAACCCCGCCCTCACCCCGCCTGTATTTTGGTGCCGGCGCTGCCCGGGCCGGACTCGGAGCGGAGGAGGAGCGGGAGGAAGAGGAGGGGGAGAAGGAGGAGGAGGAAGAGGAGGGACAAAGGACGAGGAGGGACAACGGAACAGGAACAGCGGGAGGAAGAGGCGCCCCAAGACCACGCGGTTCCCGCGCTCCGGCCGCAGCTGCCCCGGCCCCGCCGGCATCGCCCCCCGGAGCCCGCAGGTGAGCGGAGAGGGGGAGCTGGGCCCGACCCCATCGCGGTGGGCTCCGGGAGGGTTTTTGTGGGGCAGGGGAGGCAAATCCCATCGTGTCCTTGTCCCCACGGGGGCAAATCCCATCGTGTCCTTGTCCTTGCTCCCCCAGAGCAGGAGCTGAGCATGGAGAGCAGCGAGGAGCTGGTGGCTGAGGCCGTTGGGAGCGGCTCCACGGCTCGGCAGGGAGAAGCCAACGGGGAGGAGAAGCCGCGGAGATCCCCGAGCAGGAGGGGCTGCAAAGGCAGAGCGCGGGGATCCGAGGGGGAAAGAGCCAGCCTGGGCCATGGAGGGGCTCAGAGATCCGAGCTGGGGCTCCATGAGCAGCTCCAGGGTGGGCAGGAGAAGCCCCACCAGTTATCCGAGTGTGGGAAGAGCTTCACGAGGAGATCCAGCCTGACTGTCCACCTGAGGAGCCACACGGGGGAACGACCCTACGAGTGTGACCAGTGCCAGAAGAGGTTTCTGAGCAGCAGTGAGCTCGTGGGGCACCAGCGCTCACACACGGACGAGAGGCCCTTCCAGTGCCCCGAATGCGGGAAGAGCTTCAAATGCGTCTCCCACCTCAACAGGCACCGGCGCATCCACACCGGGGAGAGGCCCTACGAGTGTGATCAGTGCCAGAAGAGGTTCCTGAGCAGCTCCGAGCTCCTCAGCCACCAGCTCATCCACACCGGGGAGAGGCCGTTCCACTGCCCTGACTGCGGGCAGGGCTTCAGGAGCAACTCCACCCTCATCGTCCACCGGCGCATCCACACTGGGGCGAAGCCCTACGAGTGTCCCCAGTGTGGGAAGGGCTTCAGAGAGAGCTCCCACGTGACTGCCCACCTGAGGAGCCACACCGGGGAGAGGCCCTATGAGTGTCCCCAGTGTGGGAAGAGTTTCACCCAGAGGTGGAATCTGACTGTCCACCTCAGAAGCCACACAGGGGAGAGGCCCTACGAGTGTGATCGGTGCCAGAAGGGCTTTCACACCTCGTCTGATCTCCTCAAGCACCAGCGCATCCACATGGACGAGAGGCCCTTCCGCTGTCCCCAATGTGGGGTGGGATTCAAGCAGAACTCAGCGCTCGTCAAACACAGGAGGATCCACACCGGGGACAGACCCTACAAGTGTTCCCAATGTGGGAAGGGCTTTTCGCAGAGCTCAGGGCTGTGGACCCACCAGAAGATCCACACCAGGGAGAAACCCCAGAAGTGTCCCCAGTGTGGGAAGAGCTTTTCTAAAATCTCTACCTTGACCAGGCACCTACAGAGCCAGCACTGAGGGCAGCCCTGAGTGGGAAGAGCTCCGTGCGCTGCTCCAGCTCCATCTCACACGGGAGGATCTGCTCTGGATGGTGCCCAGTGAGCCCAGGTGGACAGAGCCCTCTTGACTCCTGCTTGCAGCACACCAGGCTGGGGACTCCACATCTTTCTGGCTTCTCGTGGCCTGTATTTCCTGTTTTTTCTCTTTGTTATTTTTTTACACCTTTCTAAATCCGAGGTTAATAATAAAGACGTTGAAAAAGATGAGGATGTGGACATGGGGGGGATCTTGCAGGAGATGAGGGAGATGCTGGGCCAGAGGGAGTTAAGGGTTCCTGGCACTGATTTGGGCTTTCCTTAGGACTTTGGGAACCCCACAGTCCCCATTCCCTGTCCTCATTACCATTCCCGGTCCTTATCCCCAGTCTGGGTCCCCATTCCCTGCCTCCATTCCGTGTCCCCATTCCCGGTCCCTGTCCCCAATACTGGTCCCAATTCGCTGTTCCCATTCCTTGTTCGCGTTCCAGGTCCCCATTCCCTGTCCCCAATCCCGCTCGCTGTCCGCATTCCCGGTTCCGTTCCCATTCCCAGTCCCCATTCCTTGTCACGATTCCCGGTCCCCATTCCCCGTCCATGTTCCCATTCCCGGTCCCCATTCCCGGTCCCCGTTCCCGCTCCGCTCTCTCCGGACGCTCCTGCTCCCCGCCCCGCCATGACGTTACCGAGCACACCGCGCGCTCCTCCCTCCCACCAATCGCAGCGCGCGATCGCTCCCGGATTTGCATAACCACGCCCTCACCCTGCCTGTATTTTGGTGCCGGCGCTGCCCGGGCCGGACTCGGAGCGGAGGAGGAGCGGGAGGAAGAGGAGGGGGAGAAGGAGGAGGAGGAAGAGGAGGGACAAAGGAAGAGGAGGGACAACGGAACGGGAACAGCGGGAGGAAGAGGCGCCCCAACACCACGCGGTTCCCGCGCTCCGGCCGCAGCTGCCCCGGCCCCGCCGGCATCGCCCCCCGGAGCCCGCAGGTGAGCGGAGAGGGGGAGCTGGGCCCGACCCCATCGCGGGGGGCTCCGGGAGGGTTTTTGTGGGGCAGGGGAGGCAAATCCCATCGTGTCCTTGTCCCCACGGGGGCAAATCCCATCGTGTCCTTGTCCCCACGGGGGCAAATCCCATCGTGTCCCTGTCCTTGCTCCCCCAGAGCAGGAGCTGAGCATGGAGAGCAGCGAGGAGCTGGTGGCTGAGGCCGTTGGGAGCGGCTCCACGGCTCGGCAGGGAGAAGCCAACGGGGAGGAGAAGCCGCGGAGATCCCTGAGCAGGAGGGGCTGCAAAGGCAGAGCGCGGGGATCCGAGGGGGAAAGAGCCAGCCTGGGCCATGGAGGGGCTCAGAGATCCGAGCTGGGGCTCCATGAGCAGCTCCAGGGTGGGCAGGAGAAGCCCCACCAGTGCTCCGAGTGTGGGAAGAGCTTCAAGAGGAGATCCTGCCTGATTGTGCACCAGAGAATCCACACAGGATCTGAGGGGGAAAAACCCACCCTGGACCAGGGTCAGAGCCCAGAGCTGGGGCTCCATGAGCAGCTCCAGGGTGGGGACGCGAAGCCCCACCAGTGCTCCGAGTGTGGGAGGAGCTTCACGTGTAGATCCAACCTGACTGTCCACCTGCGCAGCCACACGGGGGAACGACCCTACGAGTGTGACCAGTGCCAGAAGAGATTTGTGAGCAGCTCTGATCTCCACATGCACCAGCGCTCACACACGGACGAGAGGCCCTTCCAGTGCCCCGACTGTGGGAAGAGCTTCAAAAGCGTCTCCGACCTTAAAAAGCACCGGTGCATCCACACTGCGGAGAGGCCCTACGAGTGTGATCAGTGCCAGAAGAGGTTCCTAAAAAGCTCCACTCTCCTCGGCCACCAGCTCATCCACACCGGGGAGAGGCCGTTCCACTGCCGTGACTGCGCGCAGAGCTTCAGACGCAACTCTGCCCTCATCGTCCACCGGCGCATCCACACCGGGGAGAGACCCTACGAGTGTCCCCAGTGTGGGAAGGCATTCACCCAGAGCTCCCATCTGACTATCCACCTCAGAAGCCACACTGGGGAGAGGCCCTACGTGTGTGATCAGTGCCAGAAGGGCTTTTACAGCTCGTCTGAACTCCTCAAGCACCAGCGCATCCACACGGATGAGAGGCCCTTCCGCTGTCCTGATTGTGGGGTGGGATTCAAAGAGAAGTCAACCCTCGTCACACACAGGAGGATCCACACTGGGGAGAGACCCTATGAGTGTCCCCAGTGTGAGAAGAGCTTCAGAGACAGCTCCAGCCTTACTGTGCACCGGAGGAGCCACACCGGGGAGAGGCCCTACAAGTGTGATCAGTGCCAGAAGGGCTTTTACACCTCGTCTGAACTCCTCAGTCACCAGCGCATCCACACAGACGAGAGGCCCTTCCGCTGTCCTGATTGTGGGGTGGGATTCAAGCGCAACTCACATCTGGTCACACACAGGAGGATCCACACCAGGGAGGGACCCCACAAGTGTCCCCAGTGTGGGAAGAGCTTTTCTAAAACCTCTACCTTGAGCAGACACCAAAAGAGCCAGCACTGAGGGCAGCCCAGGGTGAGAAGAGCTCTGTGGGCTTCTCCAGCTCCATCTCGCAGGGGAGGATCTGCTCTGGATGGTGCCCAGTGATCCCAGGTGGGCAGAGCCCCCTTTTATCCTGCTTGCAGCACACCAGGCTGGGGACTCCACATCCACCTGGCTCCTTGTGGCCTGGATTTTCTTTTTATATCTCTTTGTCATTTTTATACACCTTTCTAAGTCCAAGGTTAATAATAAAGATGTTGAACCAAGACGTGGATGTGGACATGGCGGGATCTTCCAGGGGATGAGGGGGATGCAGGGCCAGAGGGAGTTGAGGGTTCCTGGGGCAGATTTTGGGCTTCCTTAGGACTTTGGGCACCCCATGATCCCCATTCCCTGTTCCTGTCCCCAATACTGGTCCGCATTCCTTGTTCGCATTCCCTGTCCCCAATCCCGCTCTCTGTCCACATTCCCGGTTCCATTCCAATTCCCGGTCCCCATTCCCGGTCCCCATTCCCTGTCCCCAATCCCGCTCGCTGTCCGCATTCCCGGTTCCGTTCCCATTCCCAGTCCCCATTCCTTGTCACGATTCCCGGTCCCCATTCCCCGTCCCTGTTCCCATTCCCTGTCCCCATTCCCGGTCCCCGTTCCCGCTCCGCTCTCTCCGGACGCTCCAGCTGCCCCCCCCCGCCGTTACGTCACCGAGCACACCGCGCGCTCCTCCCTCCCACCAATCGCAGCGCGCGATCGCTCCTGGATTTGCATAACCACGCGCTCACCCCGCCTGTATTTTGGTGCCGGCGCTGCCCGGGCCGGACTCGGAGCGGAGGAGGAGCGGGAGGAAGAGGAGGGGGAGAAGGAGGAGGAGGAAGAGGAGGGACAAAGGACGAGGAGGGACAACGGAACAGGAACAGCGGGAGGAAGAGGCGCCCCAAGACCACGCGGTTCCCGCGCTCCGGCCGCAGCTGCCCCGGCCCCGCCGGCATCGCCGCCCGGAGCCCGCAGGTGAGCGGAGAGGGGGAGCTGGGCCCGACCCCATCGCGGGGGGCTCCGGGAGGGTTTTTGTGGGGCAGGGGAGGCAAATCCCATCGTGTCCTTGTCCCCACGGGGGCAAATCCCATCGTGTCCTTGTCCCCACGGGGGCAAATCCCATCGTGTCCTTGTCCTTGCTCCCCCAGAGCAGGAGCTGAGCATGGAGAGCAGCGAGGAGCTGGTGGCTGAGGCCGTTTGGAGCGGCTCCACGGCTCGGCAGGGAGAAGCCAACGGGGAGGAGAAGCCGCGGAGATCCCCGAGCAGGAGGGGCTGCAAAGGCAGAGCGCGGGGATCCGAGGGGGAAAGAGCCAGCCTGGGCCATGGAGGGGCTCAGAGATCCGAGCTGGGGCTCCATGAGCAGCTCCAGGGTGGGCAGGAGAAGCCCCACCAGTGCTCCGAGTGTGGGAAGAGCTTCACGAAGAGATGCAACCTGAATGTCCACCTGAGGAGCCACACGGGGGAGAGGCCTTATGAGTGTGATGAATGCCATCAGACATTTTACAAAAATTCTGATCTCATCAGTCACCGGTGCATTCACACCAACGAGCGGCCATTTTGCTGTCCTGATTGTGGAAAGGGATTCAGGCAAAGGTGCAGCCTTGTCATCCACCAGCGAATCCACACTGGGGAGAGGCCCTATGAGTGTGGGGAGTGTGGCAAGAGCTTCATAGAGAGCTCCAGCCTGACTGTCCACCAGAGGAGGCACAGGGGGGAACGACCCTATGAGTGTGGTCAGTGCCAGAAGAGGTTTGTGAGCAGCTCTGATCTCCACATTCACCAGCAGTCACACACGGACGAGAGGCCCTTCCAGTGCCCCGACTGCGGGAAGAGCTTCAAAAGCGTCTCCCGCCTTAACAGGCACCGGATGATCCACACCGGGGAGAGACCCTACGAGTGTGGTCAGTGCCAGATGAGGTTCCTGACCAGCTCCGAGCTCCTCAGCCACCAGCTCATCCACACCGAGGAGAGGCCATTCCACTGCCGTGACTGCGGGCAGGGCTTCAGGCGCAACTCCCACCTCATCGTCCACCGGCGCATCCACACCGGGGAGAGACCCCACGAGTGTCCCCAGTGTGGGAAGGGATTCATCTCGAGCTCCAACCTGACTGTCCACCTGAGAAGCCACACCGGGGAGAGACCCCACGAGTGTCCCCAGTGTGGGAAGGGATTCATCTCGAGCTCCAACCTGACTGTCCACCTGAGAAGCCACACCGGGGAGAGACCCCACGAGTGTCCCCAGTGTGGGAAGGGATTCATCTCGAGCTCCAGCCTGACTGTGCACCTGAGGAGCCACACAGGGGAGAGGCCCTACGAGTGTGATCAGTGCAAGAAGGGCTTTTACACCTCGTCTGAACTCCTCAAGCACCAGCGCATCCACACAGACGAGAGGCCCTTCCGCTGTCCCGATTGTGGGGTGGGATTCAAAGACAAGTCAACGCTTGTCAAACACAGGAGGATCCACACTGGGGAGAGACCCCACGAGTGTCCCCAGTGTGAGAAGAGCTTCAGAGACAGCTCCAGCCTGACTGTCCACCTCAGAAGCCACACCGGGAAGAGGCCCTACGAGTGTGATCAGTGCCAGAAGGGCTTTTACACCTCATCTGAACTCCTCAGTCACCAGCGCACCCACACAGACGAGAGGCCCTTCCGCTGTCCCGATTGTGGGGTGGGATTCAAGCGCAACTCACATCTGGTCACACACAGGAGGATCCACACCAGGGAGGGACCCCACAAGTGTCCCCAGTGTGGGAAGAGCTTTTCTAAAACCTCTACCTTGAGCAGACACCAAAAGAGCCAGCACTGAGGGCAGCCCAGGGTGGGAAGAGCTCCGTGGGCTTCTTCAGCTCCATCTCACAGGGGAGGATCTGCTGTGGATGGTCCCCAGTTATCCCAGGTGGGCAGAGCCCCCTTTTATCCTGCTTGAAGAATACCAAGCTGGGGACTCCACATCCACCTGGCTCCTTGTGGCCTGGATTTTCTTTTTATATCTCTTTGTCATTTTTATACACCTTTCTAAGTCCAAGGTTAATAATAAAGATGTTGAACCAAGACGTGGATGTGGACATGGCGGGATCTTCCAGGGGATGAGGGGGATGCAGGGCCAGAGGGAGTTGAGGGTTCCTGGGGCAGATTTTGGGCTTCCTTAGGACTTTGGGCACCCCATGATCCCCATTCCCTGTTCCTGTCCCCAATACTGGTCCGCATTCCTTGTTCGCATTCCCTGTCCCCAATCCCGCTCCCTGTCCCCATTCCCGGTTCCATTCCAATTCCCGGTCCCCGTTCCCGCTCCGCTCTCTCCGGACGCTCCAGCTGCCCCCCCCCGCCGTTACGTCACCGAGCACACCGCGCGCTCCTCCCTCCCACCAATCGCAGCGCGCGATCGCTCCCGGATTTGCATAACCCCGCCCTCACCCCGCCTGTATTTTGGTGCTGGCGCTGCCCGGGCCGGACTCGGAGCGGAGGAGGAGCGGGAGGAAGAGGAGGGGGAGAAGGAGGAGGAGGAAGAGGAGGGACAAAGGAAGAGGAGGGACAACGGAACAGGAACACCGGGAGGGAGAGGCGCCCCAACACCACGCGGTTCCCCCGCTCCGGCCGCAGCTGCCCCGGCCCCGCCGGCATCGCCCCCCGGAGCCCGCAGGTGAGCGGAGAGGGGCAGCTCGGCCCGACCCCATCGCGGGGGGCTCCGGGAGGGTTTTTGTGGGGCAGGGGAGGCAAATCCCATCGTGTCCTTGTCCCCACGGGGCAAATCCCATCGTGTCCTTGTCCCCACGGGGGCAAATCCCATCGTGTCCTTGTCCCCACGGGGGCAAATCCCATCGTGTCCTTGTCCCCACGGGGCCAAATCCCATCGTGTCCTTGTCCCCACGGGGGCAAATCCCATCGTGTCCTTGTCCCCACGGGGGCAAATCCCATCGTGTCCTTGTCCCCACGGGGGCAAATCCCATCGTGTCCTTGTCCCCACGGGGCCAAATCCCATCGTGTCCTTGTCCTTGCTCCCCCAGAGCAGGAGCTGAGAATGGAGAGCAGCGAGGAGCTGGTGGCTGAGGCCGTTGGGAGCGGCTCCACGGCTCGGCAGGGAGAAGCCAGCGGGGAGGAGAAGCCGCGGAGATCCCTGAGCAGGAGGGGCTGCAAAGGCAGAGCGCGGGGATCCGAGGGGGAAAGAGCCAGCCTGGGCCATGGAGGGGCTCAGAGATCCGAGCTGGGGCTCCATGAGCAGCTCCAGGGTGGGCAGGAGAAGCCCCACAAGTGCTCCGAGTGTGGGAAGAGCTTCAAGAGGAGATCCTGCCTGATTGTGCACCAGAGAATCCACACGGGATCTGAGGGGGAAAAACCCACCCTGGACCAGGGTCAGAGCTCAGAGCTGGGGCTCCATGAGCAGCTCCAGGGTGGGGAGGAGAAGCCCCACAAGTGCTCGGAGTGTGGGAAGAGCTTCAGGAGGAGATCCACCCTGAATGTCCACCTGCGGAGCCACACGGGGCAGAGGCCCTATGAGTGTGATCAATGCCATCAGACGTTTTACAGAAATTCCCATCTCGTCAGTCACCAGCGCTTTCACACCAACGAGCGGCCATTTTGCTGTCCTGATTGTGGAAAGGGATTCAGGCACAGCTCCAACCTCGTCATCCACCAGCGAATCCACACTGGGGAGAGGCCCTATGAGTGTGGGGAGTGTGGCAAGAGCTTCACAGCGAGCTCCAGCCTGACTGTCCACCAGAGGAGCCACACAGGGGAACGACCGTACGAGTGTGACCAGTGCAAGAAGAGGTTTGTCAGGAACGGTGATCTCGTGGTGCACCAGCGCTCACACACGGACGAGAGGCCCTTCCAGTGCCCCGACTGCGGGAAGCGCTTCAACCGCGTCTCCACCCTCAACAGGCACCGGATGATCCACACCGGGGAGAGGCCCTACGAGTGTGGTCAGTGCAAGAAAAGGTTTGACAGGTCCTCCCATCTCCTCCGTCACCAGCTCATTCACACCGGGGAGAGGCCTTTCTGTTGCCCTGATTGTGGAAAGGGCTTCAAGCAGAACGGCACCCTCATCGTCCACCGGCGCATCCACACCGGGGAGAGGCCCTACAAGTGTGATCAGTGTGCGAAGAGCTTCAGAGACAGCTCCAACCTGACTGCCCACCTGAGAAGCCACACCGGGGAGAGGCCCTGCGAGTGTGATCAGTGCCAGAAGAGGTTCCTGAGCAGCTCTGATCTCCTCCGTCACCAGCGCAGTCACATTGGGGAGAGGCCCTATGAGTGTGATCATTGCCAGAAGACGTTTTACACCACATCTGATCTCCTCAAGCACCAGCGCTCATGCACGGGTGAGAAACCCTTCCAGTGCTCCGACTGCAAGAAGGGCTTCCGGAGTAACTCTGCCCTCATCACCCACCAGCGCATCCACACTGGGGAGAGGCCCTACGAGTGTGATCAGTGCAAGAAGAGTTTTCAGCATAGCTCCCATCTCCTTCATCACCAACGCATCCACAGCGGGGAGAGACCATATGAGTGTGATCAGTGCCAGAAGAGGTTCCTGAGCAGCTCCCATCTCCTCCGTCACCAGCTCATCCACACCGGGGAGAGGCCGTTCCACTGCCGTGACTGCGGGCAGAGCTTCAGGCACAAGTCTGCCCTCATTGTCCACCGGCGCATCCACACCAGGGAGAGACCCCACGAGTGTCCCCAGTGTGGGAAGAGCTTCTCTAAAACCTCTACCTTGAGCAGACACCTACAGAGCCAGCACTGAGGGCAGCCCGGTGTGGGAAGAGCTCCGTGGGCTTCTCCAGCTCCATCTCACACGGGAGGATCTGCTCTGGATGGTGCCCAGTGAGCCCAGGTGGGCAGAGCCCTCTTGACTCCTGCTTGCAGCACACCAGGCTGGGGACTCCACATCCTCCTGGCTTCTCGTGGCCTCTATTTCCTGTTTTTTCTCTTTGTTATTTTTTTACACCTTTCTAAATCCGAAGTTAATAATAAAGAGGTTGAATGAAGTCAAGGATGTGGACTTGGGGAGGATCTTCCTGGGGATGAGGACTTGCTGGGCCAGAGGGAATTGAGGGTTCCTGGGACTGATTTGCGGCTTCCTTAGGACTATTGGGAACCCCACGCTCCCCATTCCCATTCCCGGTCCTTATCCCCAGTTTGGGTCTTTAACACTGGTCCCCATTCCCGGTCCCCATTCCTGGTCCCTGTCCTCAATAATCGTCCACATTCCTTGGCCCCATGCCCTGTTCCCATTCCCGGTCCCCAATCCCGCTCCATGTCCGCGTTCCCGTTTCCATTTCCCATTCCCGCTCCCCATTCCCATTCCCGCTCCCCTCTCACCGAACGCTCCGGTTTCCCCAAACCCGGCCATGACGTCACCGAGCACACCCCGCGCTCCTCCCACCCACCAATCGCAGCGCGCGATCCCTCTCGGATTTGCATAACCACGCCCATTCCGTCCGGCCCCGCCCCCCGCCCGGCGCTGATCGCTCCCAGTTCGCTCCCAGCGCTCCCAGTAAGAGCGGCACCGGCCGGGAAAGCGCTCCCAGTTCGCTCTCAGTTCCCTCCCAGCGCTCCCAGTATCGCTCCCAGCGCTCCCAGTATCGCTCCCAGCGCTCCCAGTATCGCTCCCAGCGCTCCCAGTTCCCTCCCAGCGCTCCCAGTTCCCTCCCAGAGCTCCCAGTATCGCTCCCAGCGCCCCCAGTATCGCTCCCAGCGCTCCCAGTATCGCTCCCAGCGCTCCCAGTTCCCTCCCAGCGCTCCCAGTATCGCTCCCAGTATCGCTCCCAGTTCCCTCCCAGCGCTCCCAGTATCGCTCCCAGTATCGCTCCCAGTATCGCTCCCAGTATCGTTCCCAGCGCTCCCAGCGCTCCCAGTATCGTTCCCAGTGCAGAGAGGAAGGAAAGGAGGAGCAGGAGCGCGAGAGGAGGAGGAAGAGGAGGAGGAGGAGGGACACGGGGGACCAGAAGGAGGAAGAGGAGGAGCGGGAGGAAGCGCGGCCGCATCAGCCCCGGGGCCCGCAGGTGAGCGCGGATGGGGGAGCTCGGTCTTACTGGGAGCGCCGGGAGGGAACTGGGAGCGCTGATTTATTATTTTGTATTAGTTATTATTTATTATTTCATAGGGCAGATTTACTCTTTTTTATGTATATTACATTAAAATGTTTTATTTAATGATAAATATTATATTAAAAGAAAATTCTATATTAAAACTCTCTCGATTATAATATATATTAATTAAAAATATATTTTTATTTTATGATATATATTATAATAAAAGAAAAACAAGTTTTAAGACTATATATATTAATTAGAATTATAGTTGTTATTTTATGATATGTATTAAAAGATAATTAATTAATAAAGCTATAAATATTAATATAGGTCATAATTATAATTATATTTAATGTTTTATTATATATATTCGAATAAGAGAAAATTATTTAATAAAACAATATATATTCTTTAAAAATATATTTGTTATTTAATGCTATATATTATATTAAAAGACAAATATATAGTAAAAATACATACATTAATATATTAAAATATATTTATTATCTTTTTATATTCTATTACATTTAAAGAGAATTATATTTTGAAACTCTATACATTAATATATCAATTTAAGTTAAATTTTTTAGATATATATTGTATTTAAAGAAAATAATATATTAAAACCATATATATTAATATAGATATTAATTAAAATAGTGTATATATATAGATATATATTAAAAGAAAATTATACGTAAAAACCACACTAAAAATAGAAGAAAATATTTCTTTAATGGCTCAAAAGGAAAAACCCTGAAAGGAATGATAACAAAAGCTGCTGACCCTGAGAGAATCCGAGACTGATCCCCGTGATTGGCCATGAATTAAAAACAAATTCAAAACAAATTAAAAACAACCATGGCAGCACAATCCCGGCTGCGCCTGTGGCATTCCACATCCGCAGATAATTCTTGTTTATCTTTTCCCCAGAGGCTCCTCAGCTGCTCAGGAGAGGGGAAAAAACCCTAAAAAAAGAGATGTTTCAGGAAATCTCGAGGAAGGCAGGGCCCCTTTTAACCCTCTCTGTGCTGGGGCAGCTGCCAGCCCGGCCTGGGGGGGAGAAAGGGGGGTGGGGGCAAATCCTGCCCTGGGATGGGGGCAAATCCCAAATGCCGTCCTGAATTGTGGGGCAAATCCCACCCTGTCATTGGTGTGGGGCAAATCCCAAATCCCACCCTGAATTGTGGGGCAAATCCCATCGTGTCCTTGTCCCCACAGGGGCAAATCCCATCGTGTCCTTGTCCCCACGGGGGCAAATCCCATCGTGTCCCTGTCCTTGCTCCCCCAGAGCAGGAGCTGAGCATGGAGAGCAGCGAGGAGCTGGTGGCTGAGGCCGTTGGGAGCGGCTCCACGGCTCGGCAGGGAGAAGCCAACGGGGAGGAGAAGCCGCGGAGATCCCTGAGCAGGAGGGGCTGCAAAGGCAGAGCGCGGGGATCCGAGGGGGAAAGAGCCAGCCTGGGCCATGGAGGGGCTCAGAGATCCGAGCTGGGGCTCCATGAGCAGCTCCAGGGTGGGCAGGAGAAGCCCCACAAGTGCTCGGAGTGTGGGAGGACCTTCAGGTGGAGATCCTGGCTGATGCAGCATTGCAGAATCCACACGGGGGAACGACCCTACGCGTGTGGTGTGTGTGGGAAGAGCTTCAGATCAACCTTCATCCTGACTGTCCACATGAGGAACCACAACGGAGAGAGGCCCTACGAGTGTGGGGAGTGCGGGAAGAGCTTCGTGTACAAGCACCACCTGATTTACCACCAGAGGAGCCACACGGGGGAACGACCCTACGAGTGTGATCAGTGCCAGAAGAGGTTCCTGAGCAGCTCTCAGCTCCTCCGTCACCAGCTCATCCACACCGAGGAGAGGCCGTTCCACTGCCCTGACTGCGGGAAGGGCTTCAGGCGCAACTCCAACCTCATCGTCCACCGGCGCATCCACACCGGGGAGAGGCCCTACGAGTGTGATCAGTGCAGGAAGGGCTTTTACACCTCGTCTGATCTCCTCAAGCACCAGCGCTCACACACGGACGAGAGGCCCTTCCAATGCCCCGACTGCAAGAAGGGCTTCAAGTGCAACTCTACCCTCATCATCCACCGGCGCATCCACACAGGAGAGAGACCCTACAAGTGCTCCCAGTGTGAGAAGGGCTTCACCTCAAGCTCCAACCTGACTCTTCACCTGAGGATCCACACTGGGTAGAGACCCCACAAGTGTCCCCAGTGTGGGAAGAGCTTCTCTAAAATCTCTACCTTGAGCAGACACCAAAAGAGCCAGCACTGAGGGCAGCTCGGAGTGGGAAGAGCTCCGTGGGTTTCTTCAGCTCCATCTCACACGGGAGGATCTGCTCTGGATGGTCCCCAGTGAGCCCAGGTGGGCAGAGCCCCCTTGACCCCTGTTGAGAAGACACCTGGCTGGGGGCTCCTCATCCTCCTGGCTCCCCGTGGTCACCTGAACTCATCCACAGTCCAAGATCAGAAATCGATTATGGAGAGCACGTTTGTCAACCTTCTGACCTCAGGAAAAATTTTTCCATTATTTTTTCCATCATTTTTTACAACTTCTTGTGTCCTTCAGCAACACTAGATAGGTTTGGATGTCTTCTCCACTATGGCAGGATCTGCTCTGGATGCTCCCCAGTGAGCCCAGCTCGCAGTATTAAAGACGTTGAACAGAAACAAGGATGGGCATGAGGGGGATGCTGGGTCCATGGAGCTGAGGGTTCCTGGGACAGATTTGGGGGTTCCTCAGGGCTTTGGGCACCCCAGGCCCAGCAGCTCCATCTGGGGCAGCAGATCAAGGACCCCCTGCCCTGGCAGTGTCCCCACGTCCTCCCATCCTGGTTCCTGCTGTCCCCTGTCCAGGATCCTGCTCTCATCCCAGTCCAGATCCCATTCCTGTCTCAATACTTGTCCCTGTCCCATATTCTCTATCTGGTTGCCATTCCCGTATTCCCTGTCCCGTTCCCATTTTCCTGTTCCAGTCCCCAATTCCCATTTCTCTATTTCCTCTCCCATTCCAATGTCTCAATCCTGATCCCAATCCCAGCCCCTCTCCAGTCCAGTATTCTCGCTCCTGTCACTGGCACATTTTATTAAAAAATCCTTTCCTTGGGATATTTTCCTCCTGAGAAGCGGAGAGGCCTCAGAAATTAAAATATAAACACTAATGATCTGCTGCTTTGGAATGCAGCATTTTCCCCTTGATTGGTCTAATGGGGCTGTTTTTAATTAATGACCTATGAAAATTTGGCTCTCTCAGACACTTTGGTCACTCAGAAGATTTTATTATCATTCTTTTGTATTCCTTTCAAGCCTTAATATGAAATCGTTTTGTCTATTCTTTTACTAGAGTTTTAATATAGCATTTTCTTTTAATGTAATAAATCAATAATAAATTAATAAATGAGCTATCTGAAAATAAAAAAAAATGGAGTCAAAATTTTCATCTCTTCCCTCATCCTGGGAGCCCTGAGAACACAACAGGGTCCCTTTTCCCTTCCTGGTCCCGGTCCCCATTCCCAATCCCGGTCCCAGCCATGACGTCACCGAGCAAACCCCGCGCTCCTCCCTCCCACCAATCGCGGCGCGCGATCGCGCCAGGATTTGCATAACCACGCCCCCGCTCCCTGCCTTCTTTTGGGAGCCGGCGCTGCCCGGGCCGGACTCGGAGCGGAGGAGGAGCGGGAGGAAGAGGAGGGGGAGAAAAAAGGATAAGGAAGAGGAGGGACAAAGGAAGAGGAGGGACAAGGAAAGAGGAGAGACAAAGGAAAAGGAAGAGGAGGGACAAAGGAAGAGAAGTGAAAACGGAACAGGAACACCGGGAGGAAGAGGCGCCCCAACACCACGCGGTTCCCGCGCTCCGGCCGCAGCTGCCCCGGCCCCGCCGGCATCGCCCCCCGGAGCTCGCAGGTGAGCGGAGAGGGGGAGCTCGGCCCGACCCCATCGCGGGGGGCTCCGGGAGGGTTTTTGTGGGGCAGGGGAGGCAAATCCCATCGTGTCCTTGTCCCCACGGGGGCAAATCCCATCGTGTCCTTGTCCCCACGGGGGCAAATCCCATCGTGTCCTTGTCCCCACGGGGGCAAATCCCATCGTGTCCTTGTCCCCACGCGGGCAAATCCCATCGTGTCCTTGTCCTTGCTCCCCCAGAGCAGGAGCTGAGCATGGAGAGCAGCGAGGAGCTGGTGGCTGAGGCCGTTGGGAGCGGCTCCACGGCTCGGCAGGGAGAAGCCAACGGGGAGGAGAAGCCGCGGAGATCCCTGAGCAGGAGGGGCTGCAAAGGCAGAGCGCGGGGATCCGAGGGGGAAAGAGCCAGCCTGGGCCATGGAGGGGCTCAGAGATCCGAGCTGGGGCTCCATGAGCAGCTCCAGGGTGGGCAGGAGAAGCCCCACCAGTGCTCCGAGTGTGGGAAGAGCTTCACGAGGAGATCCAGCCTGACTGTCCACCTGAGGAGCCACACGGGGGAACGACCCTACGAGTGTGACCAGTGCCAGAAGAGGTTTCTGAGCAGCAGTGAGCTCGTGGGGCACCAGCGCTCACACACGGACGAGAGGCCCTTCCAGTGCCCCGAATGCGGGAAGAGCTTCAAAAGCGTCTCCCACCTCAACAGGCACCGGCGCATCCACACCGGGGAGAGGCCCTACGAGTGTGATCAGTGCCAGAAGAGGTTCCTGAGTAGCTCCGAGCTCCTCAGCCACCAGCTCATCCACACCGGGGAGAGGCCGTTCCACTGCCCTGACTGCGGGCAGGGCTTCAGGAGCAACTCCACCCTCATCGTCCACCGGCGCATCCACACCGGGGCGAAGCCCTACGAGTGTCCCCAGTGTGGGAAGGGCTTCAGAGAGAGCTCCCACGTGACTGCCCACCTGAGGAGCCACACTGGGGAGAGGCCCTATGAGTGTCCCCAGTGTGGGAAGAGTTTCACCCAGAGGTGGAATCTGACTGTCCACCTCAGAAGCCACACAGGGGAGAGGCCCTACGAGTGTGATCGGTGCCAGAAGGGCTTTCACACCTCGTCTGATCTCCTCAAGCACCAGCGCATCCACATGGACGAGAGGCCCTTCCGCTGTCCCCAATGTGGGGTGGGATTCAAGCAGAACTCAGCGCTCGTCAAACACAGGAGGATCCACACCGGGGACAGACCCTACAAGTGTTCCCAATGTGGGAAGGGCTTCTCGCAGAGCTCAGGGCTGTGGACCCACCAGAAGATCCACACCAGGGAGAAACCCCAGAAGTGTCCCCAGTGTGGGAAGAGCTTTTCTAAAATCTCTACCTTGACCAGGCACCTACAGAGCCAGCACTGAGGGCAGCCCTGAGTGGGAAGAGCTCCGTGCGCTGCTCCAGCTCCATCTCACACGGGAGGATCTGCTCTGGATGGTGCCCAGTGAGCCCAGGTGGACAGAGCCCTCTTGACTCCTGCTTGCAGCACACCAGGCTGGGGACTCCACATCTTTCTGGCTTCTCGTGGCCTGTATTTCCTGTTTTTTCTCTTTGTTATTTTTTTACACCTTTCTAAATCCGAGGTTAATAATAAAGACGTTGAAAAAGATGAGGATGTGGACATGGGGGGGATCTTGCAGGAGATGAGGGAGATGCTGGGCCAGAGGGAGTTAAGGGTTCCTGGCACTGATTTGGGCTTTCCTTAGGACTTTGGGAACCCCACAGTCCCCATTCCCTGTCCTCATTACCATTCCCGGTCCTTATCCCCAGTCTGGGTCCCCATTCCCTGCCTCCATTCCGTGTCCCCATTCCCGGTCCCTGTCCCCAATACTGGTCCCAATTCGCTGTTCCCATTCCTTGTTCGCGTTCCAGGTCCCCATTCCCTGTCCCCAATCCCGCTCGCTGTCCGCATTCCCGGTTCCGTTCCCATTCCCAGTCCCCATTCCTTGTCACGATTCCCGGTCCCCATTCCCCGTCCATGTTCCCATTCCCGGTCCCCATTCCCGGTCCCCGTTCCCGCTCCGCTCTCTCCGGACGCTCCTGCTCCCCGCCCCGCCATGACGTTACCGAGCACACCGCGCGCTCCTCCCTCCCACCAATCGCAGCGCGCGATCGCTCCCGGATTTGCATAACCACGCCCTCACCCTGCCTGTATTTTGGTGCCGGCGCTGCCCGGGCCGGACTCGGAGCGGAGGAGGAGCGGGAGGAAGAGGAGGGGGAGAAGGAGGAGGAGGAAGAGGAGGGACAAAGGAAGAGGAGGGACAACGGAACGGGAACAGCGGGAGGAAGAGGCGCCCCAAGACCACGCGGTTCCCGCGCTCCGGCCGCAGCTGCCCCGGCCCCGCCGGCATCGCCCCCCGGAGCCCGCAGGTGAGCGGAGAGGGGGAGCTGGGCCCGACCCCATCGCGGGGGGCTCCGGGAGGGTTTTTGTGGGGCAGGGGAGGCAAATCCCATCGTGTCCTTGTCCCCACGGGGGCAAATCCCATCGTGTCCTTGTCCCCACGGGGGCAAATCCCATCGTGTCCCTGTCCTTGCTCCCCCAGAGCAGGAGCTGAGCATGGAGAGCAGCGAGGAGCTGGTGGCTGAGGCCGTTGGGAGCGGCTCCACGGCTCGGCAGGGAGAAGCCAACGGGGAGGAGAAGCCGCGGAGATCCCTGAGCAGGAGGGGCTGCAAAGGCAGAGCGCGGGGATCCGAGGGGGAAAGAGCCAGCCTGGGCCATGGAGGGGCTCAGAGATCCGAGCTGGGGCTCCATGAGCAGCTCCAGGGTGGGCAGGAGAAGCCCCACAAGTGCTCCGAGTGTGGGAAGAGCTTCAAGAGGAGATCCTGCCTGATTGTGCACCAGAGAATCCACACGGGATCTGAGGGGGAAAAACCCACCCTGGACCAGGGTCAGAGCTCAGAGCTGGGGCTCCATGAGCAGCTCCAGGGTGGGGAGGAGAAGCCCCACAAGTGCTCGGAGTGTGGGAAGAGCTTCAGGAGGAGATCCACCCTGAATGTCCACCTGCGGAGCCACACGGGGCAGAGGCCCTATGAGTGTGATGAATGCCATCAGACGTTTTACAGAAATTCCCATCTCGTCAGTCACCAGCGCTTTCACACCAACGAGCGGCCATTTTGCTGTCCTGATTGTGGAAAGGGATTCAGGCACAGCTCCAACCTCGTCATCCACCAGCGAATCCACACTGGGGAGAGGCCCTATGAGTGTGGGGAGTGTGGCAAGAGCTTCACAGCGAGCTCCAGCCTGACTGCCCACCTGAGGAGCCACACAGGGGAACGACCGTACGAGTGTGACCAGTGCAAGAAGAGGTTTGTCAGGAACGGTGATCTCGTGGTGCACCAGCGCTCACACACGGACGAGAGGCCCTTCCAGTGCCCCGACTGCGGGAAGCGCTTCAACCGCGTCTCCACCCTCAACAGGCACCGGATGATCCACACCGGGGAGAGGCCCTACGAGTGTGGTCAGTGCAAGAAAATGTTTGACAGGTCCTCCCATCTCCTCCGTCACCAGCTCATTCACACCGGGGAGAGGCCTTTCTGTTGCCCTGATTGTGGAAAGGGCTTCAAGCAGAACGGCACCCTCATCGTCCACCGGCGCATCCACACTGGGGAGAGGCCCTACAAGTGTGATCAGTGTGGGAAGAGCTTCAGAGACAGCTCCAACCTGACTGCCCACCTGAGAAGCCACACCGGGGAGAGGCCCTACGAGTGTGATCAGTGCCAGAAGAGGTTCCTGAGCAGCTCTGATCTCCTCCGTCACCAGCGCAGTCACATTGGGGAGAGGCCCTATGAGTGTGATCACTGCCAGAAGACGTTTTACACCACATCTGATCTCCTCAAGCACCAGCGCTCATGCACGGGTGAGAAACCCTTCCAGTGCTCCGACTGCAAGAAGGGCTTCCGGAGTAACTCTGCCCTCATCACCCACCAGCGCATCCACACTGGGGAGAGGCCCTACGAGTGTGATCAGTGCCAGAAGGGCTTTTACAGCTCGTCTGATCTCCTCAAGCACCAGCGCATCCACACGGATGAGAAACCCTTCCGCTGTCCCGATTGTGGGGTGGGATTCAAGCAGAACTCAAATCTGGTCAGACACAGGAGGATCCACACTGGGGACAGACCCTTGAAGTGTTGTCAGTGTGGGAAGGGCTTCTCTCAGAGCTCAGGGCTGGTGTCCCACCAGAAGATCCACACCAGGGAGAGACTCCACAAGTGTCCCCAGTGTGGGAAGAGCTTCTCTAAAACCTCTACCTTGACCAGACACCAGAAGAGCCAGCACTGAGGGCAGCGCTGGGTGGGAAGAGCTCCGTGGGCTTCTCCAGCTCCATCTCGCAGGGGAGGATCTGCTCTGGATGGTGCCCAGTGAGCCCAGGTGGGCAGAGCCCCTTTTAGCCTGCTTGAAGAACATCAGGCTGGGGACTTCACATCGTCCTGGCTCCTCGTGTCCTGGATTTTCTTTTTATTTCTCTTTGTTATTTTTATACACCTTTCTAAATCCGAGGTTAATAATAAAGATGTTGAACCAAGATGAGGATGTGGACATGGGGGGATCTTCCAGGGGATGAGGGGGATGCAGGGCCAGAGGGAGTTGAGGGTTCCTGGGGCAGATTTTGGGCTTCCTTAGGACTTTGGGCACCCCATGATCCCCATTCCCTGTTCCTGTCCCCAATACTGGTCCGCATTCCTTGTTCCCATTCCCTGTCCCCAATCCCGCTCTCTGTCCACATTCCCGGTTCCATTCCAATTCCCGGTCCCCATTCCCGGTCCCCGTTCCCGCTCCGCTCTCTCCGGACGCTCCAGCTGCCCCCCCCCGCCGTTACGTCACCGAGCACACCGCGCGCTCCTCCCTCCCACCAATCGCAGCGCGCGATCGCTCCTGGATTTGCATAACCACGCGCTCACCCCGCCTGTATTTTGGTGCCGGCGCTGCCCGGGCCGGACTCGGAGCGGAGGAGGAGCGGGAGGAAGAGGAGGGGGAGAAGGAGGAGGAGGAAGAGGAGGGACAAAGGACGAGGAGGGACAACGGAACAGGAACAGCGGGAGGAAGAGGCGCCCCAAGACCACGCGGTTCCCGCGCTCCGGCCGCAGCTGCCCCGGCCCCGCCGGCATCGCCCCCCGGAGCCCGCAGGTGAGCGGAGAGGGGGAGCTGGGCCCGACCCCATCGCGGGGGGCTCCGGGAGGGTTTTTGTGGGGCAGGGGAGGCAAATCCCATCGTGTCCTTGTCCCCACGGGGGCAAATCCCATCGTGTCCTTGTCCCCACGGGGGCAAATCCCATCGTGTCCCTGTCCTTGCTCCCCCAGAGCAGGAGCTGAGCATGGAGAGCAGCGAGGAGCTGGTGGCTGAGGCCGTTGGGAGCGGCTCCACGGCTCGGCAGGGAGAAGCCAACGGGGAGGAGAAGCCGCGGAGATCCCCGAGCAGGAGGGGCTGCAAAGGCAGAGCGCGGGGATCCGAGGGGGAAAGAGCCAGCCTGGGCCATGGAGGGGCTCAGAGATCCGAGCTGGGGCTCCATGAGCAGCTCCAGGGTGGGCAGGAGAAGCCCCACCAGTGCTCCGAGTGTGGGAAGAGCTTCACGAAGAGATGCAACCTGAATGTCCACCTGAGGAGCCACACGGGGGAGAGGCCTTATGAGTGTGATGAATGCCATCAGACATTTTACAAAAATTCTGATCTCATCAGTCACCGGTGCATTCACACCAACGAGCGGCCATTTTGCTGTCCTGATTGTGGAAAGGGATTCAGGCAAAGGTGCAGCCTTGTCATCCACCAGCGAATCCACACTGGGGAGAGGCCCTATGAGTGTGGGGAGTGTGGCAAGAGCTTCATAGAGAGCTCCAGCCTGACTGTCCACCAGAGGAGGCACACGGGGGAACGACCCTATGAGTGTGGTCAGTGCCAGAAGAGGTTTGTGAGCAGCTCTGATCTCCACATTCACCAGCAGTCACACACGGACGAGAGGCCCTTCCAGTGCCCCGACTGCGGGAAGAGCTTCAAAAGCGTCTCCCGCCTTAACAGGCACCGGATGATCCACACCGGGGAGAGACCCTACGAGTGTGGTCAGTGCCAGATGAGGTTCCTGACCAGCTCCGAGCTCCTCAGCCACCAGCTCATCCACACCGAGGAGAGGCCATTCCACTGCCGTGACTGCGGGCAGGGCTTCAGGCGCAACTCCCACCTCATCGTCCACCGGCGCATCCACACCGGGGAGAGACCCCACGAGTGTCCCCAGTGTGGGAAGGGATTCATCTCGAGCTCCAACCTGACTGTCCACCTGAGAAGCCACACCGGGGAGAGACCCCACGAGTGTCCCCAGTGTGGGAAGGGATTCATCTCGAGCTCCAACCTGACTGTCCACCTGAGAAGCCACACCGGGGAGAGACCCCACGAGTGTCCCCAGTGTGGGAAGGGATTCATCTCGAGCTCCAGCCTGACTGTGCACCTGAGGAGCCACACAGGGGAGAGGCCCTACGAGTGTGATCAGTGCCAGAAGGGCTTTTACACCTCGTCTGAACTCCTCAAGCACCAGCGCATCCACACAGACGAGAGGCCCTTCCGCTGTCCCGATTGTGGGGTGGGATTCAAAGACAAGTCAACGCTTGTCAAACACAGGAGGATCCACACTGGGGAGAGACCCCACGAGTGTCCCCAGTGTGAGAAGAGCTTCAGAGACAGCTCCAGCCTGACTGTCCACCTCAGAAGCCACACCGGGAAGAGGCCCTACGAGTGTGATCAGTGCCAGAAGGGCTTTTACACCTCATCTGAACTCCTCAGTCACCAGCGCACCCACACAGACGAGAGGCCCTTCCGCTGTCCCGATTGTGGGGTGGGATTCAAGCGCAACTCACATCTGGTCACACACAGGAGGATCCACACCAGGGAGGGACCCCACAAGTGTCCCCAGTGTGGGAAGAGCTTTTCTAAAACCTCTACCTTGAGCAGACACCAAAAGAGCCAGCACTGAGGGCAGCCCAGGGTGAGAAGAGCTCTGTGGGCTTCTTCAGCTCCATCTCACAGGGGAGGATCTGCTCTGGATGGTCCCCAGTTATCCCAGGTGGGCAGAGCCCCCTTTTATCCTGCTTGAAGAATACCAGGCTGGGGACTCCACATCCACCTGGCTCCTTGTGGCCTGGATTTTCTTTTTATATCTCTTTGTCATTTTTATACACCTTTCTAAGTCCAAGGTTAATAATAAAGATGTTGAACCAAGACGTGGATGTGGACATGGCGGGATCTTCCAGGGGATGAGGGGGATGCAGGGCCAGAGGGAGTTGAGGGTTCCTGGGGCAGATTTTGGGCTTCCTTAGGACTTTGGGCACCCCATGATCCCCATTCCCTGTTCCTGTCCCCAATACTGGTCCGCATTCCTTGTTCCCATTCCCTGTCCCCAATCCCGCTCTCTGTCCACATTCCCGGTTCCATTCCAATTCCCGGTTCCCATTCCCGGTCCCCATTCCCGGTCCCCGTTCCCGCTCCGCTCTCTCCGGACGCTCCAGCTGCCCCCCCGCCGTTACGTCACCGAGCACACCGCGCGCTCCTCCCTCCCACCAATCGCAGCGCGCGATCGCTCCTGGATTTGCATAACCACGCCCTCACCCCGCCTGTATTTTGGTGCCGGCGCTGCCCGGGCCGGACTCGGAGCGGAGGAGGAGCGGGAGGAAGAGGAGGGGGAGAAGGAGGAGGAGGAAGAGGAGGGACAAAGGACGAGGAGGGACAACGGAACAGGAACAGCGGGAGGAAGAGGCGCCCCAAGACCACGCGGTTCCCGCGCTCCGGCCGCAGCTGCCCCGGCCCCGCCGGCATCGCCCCCCGGAGCCCGCAGGTGAGCGGAGAGGGGGAGCTGGGCCCGACCCCATCGCGGGGGGCTCCGGGAGGGTTTTTGTGGGGCAGGGGAGGCAAATCCCATCGTGTCCTTGTCCCCACGGGGGCAAATCCCATCGTGTCCTTGTCCCCACGGGGGCAAATCCCATCGTGTCCCTGTCCTTGCTCCCCCCGAGCAGGAGCTGAGCATGGAGAGCAGCGAGGAGCTGGTGGCTGAGGCCGTTGGGAGCGGCTCCACGGCTCGGCAGGGAGAAGCCAACGGGGAGGAGAAGCCGCGGAGATCCCCGAGCAGGAGGGGCTGCAAAGGCAGAGCGCGGGGATCCGAGGGGGAAAGAGCCAGCCTGGGCCATGGAGGGGCTCAGAGATCCGAGCTGGGGCTCCATGAGCAGCTCCAGGGTGGGCAGGAGAAGCCCCACAAGTGCTCGGAGTGTGGGAAGAGCTTCAAGAGGAGATCCTGCCTGATGGTGCACCAGAGAATCCACACGGGATCTGAGGGGGAAAAACCCACCCTGGACCAGGGTCAGAGCCCAGAGCTGGGGCTCCATGAGCAGCTCCAGGGTGGGCAGGAGAAGCCCCACCAGTGCTCCGAGTGTGGGAAGAGCTTCACGAAGAGATGCAACCTGAATGTCCACCTGAGGAGCCACACGGGGGAGAGGCCTTATGAGTGTGATGAATGCCATCAGACATTTTACAAAAATTCTGATCTCATCAGTCACCGGTGCATTCACACCAACGAGCGGCCATTTTGCTGTCCTGATTGTGGAAAGGGATTCAGGCAAAGGTGCAGCCTTGTCATCCACCAGCGAATCCACACTGGGGAGAGGCCCTATGAGTGTGGGGAGTGTGGCAAGAGCTTCATAGAGAGCTCCAGCCTGACTGTCCACCAGAGGAGGCACACGGGGGAACGACCCTATGAGTGTGGTCAGTGCCAGAAGAGGTTTGTGAGCAGCTCTGATCTCCACATTCACCAGCAGTCACACACGGACGAGAGGCCCTTCCAGTGCCCCGACTGCGGGAAGAGCTTCAAAAGCGTCTCCCGCCTTAACAGGCACCGGATGATCCACACCGGGGAGAGACCCTACGAGTGTGGTCAGTGCCAGATGAGGTTCCTGACCAGCTCCGAGCTCCTCAGCCACCAGCTCATCCACACCGAGGAGAGGCCATTCCACTGCCGTGACTGCGGGCAGAGCTTCAGGCGCAACTCCCACCTCATCGTCCACCGGCGCATCCACACCGGGGAGAGACCCCACGAGTGTCCCCAGTGTGGGAAGGGATTCATCTCGAGCTCCAGCCTGACTGTGCACCTGAGGAGCCACACAGGGGAGAGGCCCTACGAGTGTGATCAGTGCAAGAAGGGCTTTTACACCTCGTCTGAACTCCTCAAGCACCAGCGCATCCACACAGACGAGAGGCCCTTCCGCTGTCCCGATTGTGGGGTGGGATTCAAAGACAAGTCAACGCTTGTCAAACACAGGAGGATCCACACTGGGGAGAGACCCCACGAGTGTCCCCAGTGTGAGAAGAGCTTCAGAGACAGCTCCAGCCTGACTGTCCACCTCAGAAGCCACACCGGGAAGAGGCCCTACGAGTGTGATCAGTGCCAGAAGGGCTTTTACACCTCATCTGAACTCCTCAGTCACCAGCGCACCCACACAGACGAGAGGCCCTTCCGCTGTCCCGATTGTGGGGTGGGATTCAAGCGCAACTCACATCTGGTCACACACAGGAGGATCCACACCAGGGAGGGACCCCACAAGTGTCCCCAGTGTGGGAAGAGCTTTTCTAAAACCTCTACCTTGAGCAGACACCAAAAGAGCCAGCACTGAGGGCAGCCCAGGGTGGGAAGAGCTCCGTGGGCTTCTTCAGCTCCATCTCACAGGGGAGGATCTGCTGTGGATGGTGCCCAGTGATCCCAGGTGGGCAGAGCCCCCTTTTATCCTGCTTGAAGAATACCAAGCTGGGGACTCCACATCCACCTGGCTCCTTGTGGCCTGGATTTTCTTTTTATATCTCTTTGTCATTTTTATACACCTTTCTAAGTCCAAGGTTAATAATAAAGATGTTGAACCAAGACGAGGATGTGGATATGGGGGGATCTTCCAGGGGATGTGGGGGATGCAGGGCCAGAGGGAGTTGAGGGTTCCTGGGGCAGATTTTGGGCTTCCTTAGGACTTTGGGCACCCCATGATCCCCATTCCCTTTTCCTGTCCCCAATCCCGCTCCCTGTCCCCATTCCCGGTCCCCGTTCCCGCTCCGCTCTCTCCGGACGCTCCAGCTGCCCCCCCCCGCCGTTACGTCACCGAGCACACCGCGCGCTCCTCTCTCCCACCAATCGCAGCGCGCGATCGCTCCTGGATTTGCATAACCACGCCCTCACCCCGCCTGTATTTTGGTGCCTGCGCTGCCCGGGCCGGACTCGGAGCGGAGGAGGAGCGGGAGGAAGAGGAGGGGGAGAAGGAGGAGGAGGAAGAGGAGGGACAAAGGAAGAGGAGGGACAACGGAACAGGAACAGCGGGAGGAAGAGGCGCCCCAAGACCACGCGGTTCCCGCGCTCCGGCCGCAGCTGCCCCGGCCCCGCCGGCATCGCCCCCCGGAGCCCGCAGGTGAGCGGAGAGGGGGAGCTCGGCCCGACCCCATCGCGGGGGGCTCCGGGAGGGTTTTTGTGGGGCAGGGGAGGCAAATCCCATCGTGTCCTTGTCCCCACGGGGGCAAATCCCATCGTGTCCTTGTCCCCACGGGGGCAAATCCCATCGTGTCCTTGTGCCCACGGGGGCAAATCCCATCGTGTCCTTGTCCCCACGGGGGCAAATCCCATCGTGTCCCTGTCCTTGCTCCCCCAGAGCAGGAGCTGAGCATGGAGAGCAGCGAGGAGCTGGTGGCTGAGGCCGTTGGGAGCGGCTCCACGGCTCGGCAGGGAGAAGCCAACGGGGAGGAGAAGCCGCGGAGATCCCTGAGCAGGAGGGGCTGCAAAGGCAGAGCGCGGGGATCCGAGGGGGAAAGAGCCAGCCTGGGCCATGGAGGGGCTCAGAGATCCGAGCTGGGGCTCCATGAGCAGCTCCAGGGTGGGCAGGAGAAGCCCCACAAGTGCTCGGAGTGTGGGAAGAGCTTCAGCTCCAGCTCCTACCTTGTTGTCCACCAGAGGATGCACACTGGGCTGAAACCCTACGAGTGTGGTCAGTGCAAGAAGAGGTTCCTGACCAGCTCCACCCTCCTTGTCCACCAGAGGATTCACACAGATGACAAACCCTTCAGCTGCCCCGATTGTGGAAAGGGCTTCAGCCAGAACTCCAACCTGCTCGCCCACCGGCGCATCCACACCGATGAGAGACCCTACGAGTGTCCCCAGTGCGGGAAGAGCTTCAGGACAAACGGCCAGCTGGTTGTCCACCACAGGATCCACACTGGAGAACGCCCCTACGAGTGTGGGCAGTGTGGGAAGGGCTTCAGGGAGATCTCCTCCCTCAACGTCCACCGCAGGATCCACACCGGAGAACGTCCCTACAGGTGTGGGCACTGCGGGAAGGGCTTCAGGTCCAGCGCGGTTCTGACCGTCCACCGCAGGAGGCACTCGGGGGAACGTCCTTACGAGTGTCCCCAGTGCGGGCAGAGCTTCAGCAGGAGCTCCCTCCTGGTGGTCCACCAGAGGAGCCACACTGGGGAGAGGCCCTTCAAGTGCGGGCTGTGCGGGAAGAGCTTCAGCACCGGCTCCTACCTGATCGTCCACCAGAGGTTCCACAGCGGGGAGATGCCCTACAAGTGTGGCGAGTGCCAGAGGGGCTTCCCCACGCGTTCCCTGCTGATGGTCCACCAGAGGGCCCACACCGGCGAGAGGCCCTACGCGTGTGACGTCTGCAGGAAGGCCTTCAGGACCAGCTACCGCCTCCTCGTCCACCAGCGCTCGCACACGGACGAGAAACCCTTCAGGTGCCCCGACTGCGGGAAGGGCTTCAGGAAGAGCTGCACCCTCAGCGCCCACCGGCGCGTCCACACCGGCGAGAGGCCCTACCTGTGCGCCCAGTGCGGGAGAACCTTCATGCTCAGCTCCGACCTGGTGGCCCACCAGAAGAGCCACACGGGGGAGCGTCCCCACGAGTGCGAGGAGTGCGGCAAGAGCTTCACCACCCGCCTCGGCCTGGCCCACCACCAGAGGAGCCACGCCGGGCAGAGGCCCTACGAGTGCGGGCACTGTGGCAAGAGCTTCACCGCCGGCTCCCGCTTGAGGTGCCACCAGAAGACCCACGTGAAGCCCTTCGAGTGTTCGCTGTGCGGGAGGAGGTTCAGGGTGAGCGCCAGCCTCAGGAGACACCAGAAGGCGCACCAGGGGGAGAAACCTTTCCGCTGTCCCGACTGCGGCAGGGGCTTCAAGCTCAACGCCCACCTGGCCAAGCACCGGCTGATCCACGCTGGGGATGGTCCCCGTGAGTGCCACCAGTGTGGGAAGAAGTTCTCGGCCAGTTCTCGGCTGGCCAGGCACCGGTGGAAGTTCCACTGAGGGCAGCAGTGTTGGTTGGCCCGGGTGCTGGAGGAGCTTGGTGGGGTTCTCCAGCTCCGTCCCACGCGGGAGGATCTGGTCTGGGTGGTCCTGAGTGAGCCCAGGTGGGAAGAACCCCCTTGATCCCTGTTTGGAGGACACCTGGCTGAAGGTTCCACATCCTCCTGACCAGGTGGGCAGAGCCAGCTTGATCCAGGTTTGGAGGACACCTGGGTGAAGGTTCCACCTCCTCCTGGATGTGTCACCTTCTGAGCCCACAAAAATCTCATTTTTTCCCTTTTTTGGTGGTCTTAAACCACACTAGATAGGTTTGGATGTCTTCTCCACCATCAGTCCCCATGGGAGGATCTGCTCTGGATGGTCCCAGGTGGGCAGAGCCCAGGTGATCCAGGTTCAGAGGACACCTGGCTGAAGGTTCCACCTCCTCCTGGATTTGTCACCTTCTGACCCAGAAAAATCTCATTTTTTCCCTTTTTTGGTGGTTTTAAACCACACTAGATAGGTTTGGATGTCTTCTCCACCATCAATCCATCGTTTCTGGTCCACAGGCATCTTCCACAGCGAAATGGAGTGAAATTGGGGCAAAATCCACAATTTTGGAGACTCTGGGGTGGAAACCTTCAAAAGTGAGAAGGTGGGAAGCTGGAGGAACCTCCAAAAAAGGTTCTTCTGACCCATCCAAGGACGTGGATGCTGAGGGACAAGTGGTTGGACATTTTTGGTTTGGAATGAGAAGGTTTCTGTTCATCCCTTTGAAAACCCCGAAATTGGGGTAGAAATAAAAATGTTGATGTGAGGTGTGGGTGGGGACATGGTGGGACATGGACGTGGATGGGGGCGTGGTGGGACATGGATGGGAGCATGGTGGGACATGGCCATGGATGGGGCCATGGTGGGATATGGGCATGGACGTGGACGTGGTGGGACATGGACATGAGGGACATTGGCCAATGGATGAGGACGTGGTGGGACATGGCCATGGATGTGGACGTGGTGGGACATGGGCATGGTTGGGACATGGTGGGACATGGACGTGGTGGGAGATGGACGGGGATGGGGATCTGGTGGGACATGGACATCATTGGGGACGTGGACATGGATGGGGACGTGGTGGCCATGGATGGGGACATGGACATGGATGGGGATGTGATCGTGGATGGGGACATGGTGGGACATGGACATGGATGGGGACATGGACGTGGTAGGACATGGTGGGACCTGGTGGGACGTGGACATGGTGGGACATGGATGGGGACATGGACATGGATGGGGACCTGGTGGGACATGGCCATGGTGGAACCTGGTGGGACATCGACATGGATGGGGACATGGTGGGACATGGACATGGTGGGACATGGACATGGTGGGACATGGTGGGACATGGTGGGACATGGACATGGATGGGGACATGGATGGGGATATGGAGGGGACATGGACATGGATGGGGACATGGTGGGACATGGTGGGACGTGGACATGGATGGGGACATGGTGGGACATGGACATGAGGGACATTGGCCAATGGATGAGGACATGGTGGCACCTCCATGGCTACCTGCCCCCCATCTTGGCCCTCCTGGTGTCACCTCCATGGCCACCTGCCCCTTGGTGTCCCCACACTCCTGGTGTCACCTCCATGGCCTCGATGTCCCACCCTGGGACCCCCCAAATGTCACATCGGGGGAGGACTCCAGGAGCCACCACCACCCCTTTGAGGGGCGACCCACGGTGTCCCCTTGGTGTCACCGGCGTGTCGGCGTGTCCCCAGCGAGGAGGAGGAGGAGCAGGAGGAGGAGGAGGAGGAGGAGGAGGAGGAGGAAGGCTCCAAGGGTGTGACTCAAACTCCTGCCCGGTCACACGGGAAAGGAACCGGGGCTCAGGTGTCACCTCACCTGTGGTGTCCCCTCACCTGTGGTGTCCCCCCGGTGTCACCTGCGTGTCCCCGAGGAGGAGGAGGAGGAGGAGGAGGAAGAGGAGGAGGAGGAGGAGGAGGAAGGCACCGAGGGTGTGCCCCAAACTCCTGCGGGAAGGAACCGGGGCTCAGGTGTCCCCTCACCTGTGGTGTCCCCTCACCTGTGGTGTCCCCCCGGTGTCCCCAGCGCCATCCCCTCCCTGAGGAGGAGGAGGAGGAGGAGGAGGAGGAGGAGGAGGAAGGCTCCGAGGGGAGGAGGAGGAGCGGGAGGAAGGCTCCGGGGGTGTGCCCCGCTCGGTCACATGTGGGGAAGCCGCCACAGGAACCGAGCGCGGCCGCGGCAGCACCGGAGGTACCTCGGGGGGAGGACACCAAAAACCCCAAAAAACCCCAAAATTCTCCCCCAAAAAAAATCCCCAAAATTGTCCCCAAATCCCCTCAGGGGATGCTAAAGGGGGGGGTCGGGGTTGGGGGGTGGGGGGGGGGACCCCAAAAGTTTTGTCACCCCCCCCCCCATCCCCTCCCCCATTGTCGCGGGAGGATGTGGCCACCGCCACCCCCCCCTTGAGGTGACAATTTTGGCGGTGACACCAAAAAAACCCCAAAAAAACCCCAAAAAAGGCGCGGGTGGCACCTGGGGGGTGGCACTGACATGTGGGGGGGGGGTCCTAAACTGCCACCAAGGGGGAAGTGACAAAGGGGGGGTGACAAAATTGGGGGGATGGTGCCGCCCCCCCCGCATTGGGGTGACAGTTTGGGGGGTGGCGGTGACACCAAAAAAAAAAAAAAAAACCGAAAAAAAGCCAAAAAAAGGCGCAGGTGGCACCTGGAGGGTGGCACTGGGGGGGTCCTGAAGTGCCACCAAGGGGGAGGTGACAAAGGGGGGGGGGGGGGTGACAAAAGGGAGAAAGGCGGGGGAGGGGAGCGCGGCTTTGGGGCGCGACGGAAGCGGCGCCGGTGCCGCCGCCCGCGCCCGGGGCTCGGGGGTGGCGATGGGGCGGCTGTCGGTGCGCGTCTGTCAGTCCGTCGGTGTGTCTGTCTGTCCCTCTGTCGCTGTGCCACCCTGTCACTTTGTCACTCTGTCCCCCTGTCCCCATTTCCCCCTGTCCCCCCGTGTCACTCTGTCACCGTGTCCGTCTGTCCCTCTGTCCCTCTGTCCCCTGTCCGTCTGTCCCCTGTCCCATTTCCCCCTGTCCCCCTGTTCCCCCCCCCCAAATTCAGCTCCCCCCACCCCGCAGACCCCAAACCCACCCCCTAAGCCCCCCAAAATTCTCTCCCCCCCCACCCCAAACCCACTCGCTGAACCCCTCAAAACCGACTCCCCCAACCCCAAAATTGCCTCCCCCCCACCACCCCAACACCAAATCCAATCCCCAAAATTCCTCTGCTCGTCCTACAAACGCCAAACCCACCCCCTAAACCCCCCAAAATTTACTCCCCCCACCCCAAAACCGCCAGATTTAACCCCCAAATTCAGCTCCCCCAACCCCAAAATTGCTCCCGCAACCCCAAACCCCCAAACCCATCCCATGAATCCCCAAAATTTACTCCCCCCAACCCAAATCCACCCCATAAACTCCCAAAACCTGACTCCCCCAACCCCAAAATTGACCCCCCAAAACCCCAAACCCACCCCCTAAACCCCCCAAAATTGACTCCCCCAACCCCAAATTCAGCTCCTCCAACCCCAAAGTTGTCTCCCCAACCCCACAAACCCCGAAACCACCCCATAGAAACCCCCCAAAACCGACTCCCCCCAACCCCAAAATCGACTCCCCAACCCCAAAACTGACCCCCAAAACCCCAAATCCATCCCCAAAATCCCATTTTTTCCCCTTTTTTTTCCCCCCACAGATGGACCCGGACGCCCCCTCGGTCCCCGTGTCGCCCCCCGCCCTATTGAAATCCTACAAGTGGCGCACGGCGACCCCCGGCACGGGCGGGGACCCCCAAAAACTCGGGGTTTTCCCCCAAAAACCGGGGGGGTCCCCGGGGAGCCGGCGCTGGGCGCGGCTGCAGGGCTGGCGGCGCTCCCACAGCCACCCCGACACCGCCGGCGACAGAGGGGGCGACAGAGGGGGCGACAGAGGGGGGGACAGGGGAGGGGACAGGGGAGGCGACAGGGGAGGCGACAGAGGTGTCGCCAAGGCCAGCGCGCGGCGGTCGCTGTTCAGGAGGGCGATTTCGGCGCCGTGCAAGGCGGGCAAAGGTGAGGGGGACACCTGGGGACACTTGGGGACACTTGGGGACATTGGGGACCGGGAGGGGATGTGGGGACAGGAGGGGGACACGATGGGGATGGAAGGGGCAGCAGGGGACAGCAGGGGGACACGAGGGGACACTTGGGGACATTGGGGGACAGTGGGGACACTTGGGCATATCAGGGGACCTGAGGGGACAGCAGGGGACAGCGGGGGACACGAGGGGACACTTGGGGACATTGGGGACCGGGAGGGGATGTGGGGACAGGAGGGGGACACGATGGGGATGGAAGGGACAGGAGGGGACAGCAGGGGACAGCAGGGGGACAGGAGGGGATGTGGGGACACGAGGGGACACTTGGGGACATTGGGGGACAGTGGGGACACTTGGGGATATCACGGGGACCTGAGGGGACAGCAGGGGACAGTTGGGGATATGAGGGGACACGAGGGGATGTGGGGACACTTGGGGACATTGGGGGACAGTGGGGACACTTGGGCATATCAGGGGACCTGAGGGGACAGCAGGGGACAGCGGGGACAGTGGGGGACACCAGGGGACGGCGGGGACACGAGGGGGATGAGGGGACACTTGGGGACACCAGGGGACAGGAGGGGATGTGGGGGACAGAAGGGACAGCAGGGGACACTTGGGGACAGCAGGGATGATGGGGGACATTGGGGACATTGGGGACATGAGGGGGACACAATGGGACACGAGGGGACATTGGGGGACATGAGGGGACAGCAGGGACATCAGGGGACAAGAGGGGACAAAGGGGATGGGAGGGGACAGGAGGGGACAAAGGAGATGGGAGGGGACACCGGCGACAGCAGGGACACAAGGGGACATCGGTGGACACTTGGGGACATCAGGGGACAGTGGGGGACACGAGGGGACAAGAAGGGACAGCAGGGGACACCTGGGGACAGCAGGGATGATGGGGGGCAGAGGGGACAGGATGGGACAGTGGGGACACAAGGGGACAGCAAGGGGACAGTGGGGACACCAGGGGACGGTGGGGACACAAGGGGGATGAGGGGACACTTGGGGACATCAGGGGACAGGAGGGGACATTGGGGGACAGTGGGGACCTGAGGGGACATCAGGGGACCTGAGGGGACATCGGGGGACAGGAGGGGACATTGGGGGACAGTGGGGACACGAGGGGACATCAGGGGACCTGAGGGGACAGCAGGGGACACAAGGGGACAGTGGGGACCGCAGGGATGATGGGGGACAGCAGGGGACAGGAAGGACATGAGGGGCGGGAGGGGACACTTGGGGACACTTGGGGACATTGGGGGGACATCGGGGAGGGCTTTTGGTGCCTCCCGTCCCCTCCACGGGTGACAATGCCACCGTGTCCAGCCCCGCCCCGTTGTGTCCCCTCAGCGCCGCCCTTGGGGACATCGCCGGCGTCCTTGGGGACATCGCCGGTGCCACCCGATGCCACCCAGGTGTGGGACGTGTCCCAGTTCTCGCTGCTGGACGGGCACCTGGTGCCACTGCCCAGGGACACCGAGCAGGTGAGAGGGGACATCGGGGTGACACTGGCGGGTGGTGGCACCTCCTGGTGTCCCCTTGGTGGTGGCACCTCCTGGTGTCCCATTGGTGACACTTCGTGGTGTCCCCTTGGTGGCGTCTCAGTGTCCCCTTGGTGGCATCTTACGGTGTCCCCTGGGGGTGGTGGCACTTTGTGGTGACACCTTGGTGGCATCTCAGTGTCCCCTGGGGGTGGTGGCACTTTGTGGTGACACCTTGGTGGTACCTCATGGTGTCCCCTTGGTGGCATCTTATGGTGTCCCCTGGGTGGTGGCACCTCATGGATGATGCCATCTCATGGTGTCCCCTTGGTGGCATCTCATGGTGTCCCTTGGGTGACATCTTATGGTGTCCCGTGGGGGTGGTGGCACTTTGTGGTGACACCTTGGTGGCATCTCAGTGTCCCTTTGGTGGCATCTCAGTGTCCCCTTGGTGGTGACACCTCGTGGTATCCCCTGAGTGCCTCCTGGGGGTGGTGGCACCTCGTGGTGACACCTCATGGTGTCCCCTTGGTGGTGGCACTTTGTGGTGTCCCCTTGGTGGCATCTCCTGGTGTCCCTTGGGTGGTGGCACCTCATGGGTGATGGCACCTCACGGTGTCCCTTTGGTGGCACTCCATGGTGTCCCTTTGGTCGCATCTCATGGTGTCCCTGTGGTGGTGGCACCTCATGGTGTCCCCATGGTGGTGGCATCTTATGGTGTCCCTTGGGTGGTGGCACCTCATGGGTGGTGGCACCTCATGGTGTCCCCTTGGTGGCATCTCCTGGTGTCCCTTGGGTGGTGGCACCTCATGGGTGATGGCACCTCATGGTGTCCCCTTGGTGGCATCTCCTGGTGTCCCCATGGTGGTGGCATCTCCGGGTGTCCCTTGGTGTCACCCCCTGACCCTGCAGTGTCCCCTGGGGGTGGTGGCACCTCCTGGTGACATCTCGGTGTCCCCGTGGTGTCCCCTGGGGGTGGTGGCACCTCCTGGTGACATCTCGGTGTCCCCAGGGTCCCTGGCGCAGCAGGACCCGCGCTGGCAGCGCCACCTCCGATGCCACCAACGGGGGCAGGAGGGACCCTGGTGAGGACATGGGGGGGGGGCTGGGAGGGAACTGGGACAAACTGGGACAAACTGGGACAAACTGGGACAAACCGGGTTATACTGGGTTATACTGGGTTATACTGGGTTATACTGGGTTATACTGGGTTGTACTGGGTTATACTGGTTTGTACTGGGTCATACTGGGTTATACTGGTTTGTACTGGGTTATACTGGGTTATACTGGTTTGTACTGGGTTATACTGGGTTATACTGGTCTATACTGGGTTATACTGGTTTATACTGGTCTATACTGGTCTATACTGGGTCATACTGGGTTATACTGGTTTATACTGGGTTGTACTGGGTCATACTGGGTTATACTGGGTTATACTGGTTTGTACTGGGTTATATTGGGTTGTACTGGTTTATACTGGTTTGTACTGGGTTATACTGGTTTATACTGGGTTATACTGGGTCATACTGGTTTGTACTGGGTTATACTGGGTTATACTGGTTTATACTGGTTTATATTGGGTTATACTGGTTTATACTGGGTCATACTGGGTCATACTGGGTTATACTGGTTTGTACTGGTTTATACTGGTTTATACTGGTCTGTACTGGTCTATACTGGTCTATACTGGTTTATACTGGGCTATACTGGTCTATACTGGTCTATACTGGTTTATACTGGTCTGTACTGGGCTATACTGGTCTATACTGGTCTATACTGGTTTATACTGGTTTCCCCCCCAGAGCCGGATGAGAGGGGACCCCGGGCTGAGCCCCCCCCGAGCTCCCAGCTCAGCAACGTCAAGGTCACTGTCACTGTCCTTGTCACCTGTCCGTGTCACCTGTCACTGTCACTGTCATTGTCACTGTCCTTGTCACCTGTCCGTGTCACCTGTCCGTGTGACTTGTCACCTGTCACTGTCATTGTCACTGTCACCATCACTGTCACTGTCACTGTCACCTGTCCTTGTCATCTGTCATTGTCACCTCCCTGTCACCTGTCCTTGTCATCTCTCCCTGTCCCCATCCCTGTCCCTACCCTTGTCCCCTGTCCCCTCCCTGTCCCCTCCTTGTCCCCGTCCCTGTCCCTGTCCCTGTCCCCTCTCTCTGTCCCTGTCCCCTGTCCCTGTCCCCATCCCTGTCCCTCTCCCCAGTTCCTGTCACCTCCTTTGTCCCCTCCCTGTCCCCTGCCCTTGTCACCTGTCACCTGTCCCTGTCATTGTCACCTGTGCCCTTGTCGCCGCCCCTATCCCATCCCTGTCCCCTGTCCCTGTCCCCATCCCTGTCCCCATTCCCGCTCCCCATCCCTGTCACCTCCCCCGTCCCCTCCCTGTCCCCTCCTTGTCACCTATCCCTGTCCCCATCCCTGTCCTTGGCATTGTCCCCTGTCCCCATCTCCTGTCCCCGGTCATTGTCACCTGTCCCCATCCCTGTCCCCATCCCTGTCCTTGGCATTGTCACCTGTCCCCTCCCTGTCCCCATCCCTGTCCCTGTCATTGTCACCTTGTCCCCATCCCTGTCCCTGGTCATTGTCACCTGTCCCCTCCCTGTCCTTGGCATTGTCCCCTGTCCCCATCTCCTGTCCCCGGTCATTGTCACCTGTCCCCATCCCTGTCCCCATCCCTGTCCCGTTCTTGTCCCTCTCTCTGTCCCACCCCTGTCACCATCCCTGTCCCCATCCCCTGTCCCTGTTCCCCATTCCCTGTCACCTCCCCTGTCCCCTGACATTGTCCCCGGTCCCCTCCCCGTCATTGTCCCCTGTCCGTGTCCCTGTCATTGTCACCTTGTCCCCACCGCTGTCCCCAGGGGCTGCTGTGGAAGAGGCTCCTCAGGGACAGGAGAAGCCGCGGTGCCACCAAAGGTGACCACGGGCTGGTGGCAGCGCCCGACGGTGACAGGTAGGGGACGCTCCTGGCCTGGTGACACCGCTGTCCCCTCAGTGTCACCTCAATGTCCCCATTTCGGGGTCCTGGTGACATTTCTGTCCCATTTTGAGGATCCTGGTGACATTTCTGTCCCATTTTTGGCTCCTGGTGACATCGGTGTCCCCTCAGGGTCCCATTTCGGGGTCCTGGTGACATTTCTGTCCCTTTTTGGGGGGTCCTGGTGACATATGTGTCCCATTTTTGGCTCCTGGTGACATTTGTGTCCCCTCAGGGTCCTGTTTTTGGTGTCCTGGTGACATTTGTGTCCCATTTTTGGCTCTTGGTGACATTTCTATCCCATTTTTGGGCTCCTGGTGACATTTGTGTCCCCTCAGGGTCCTCTTTTTGGTGTCCTGGTGACATTTGTGTCCCATTTTTGGCTCCTGGTGACACTGATGTCCCCGTTTTTGGTGTCCTGGTGACACTGGTGTCCCCTCAGGGTCCCTTTTTGGGGGTTCCTGGTGACATTTCTATCCCATTTTTGGGCTCCTGGTGACACTGATGTCCCCGTTTTTGGTCTCCTGGTGACATTGGTGTCCCATTTTTGGGGGGTCCCGGTGACATTGGTGTCCCCCCAGGGTCCCCAGCCGCAGCGGATCCCGCGAGTCCCTGGTGCCACCACCCGAGCTGGACCTCACGGGTGACAACGTCATCGTCCGGCCCGTGCACGGCAGCCTGGTGGGAGAGAGGTTCTGCTTCCAGGTACGGGTGAGGGGCTCCTAAACCCCAAAAATGGGGACACAAACCCCAAAAATGGGGACACAAACCCCAAAAATGGGGATCCTGACCCCAAAAATGGGGACTCTGAGCCCAAAAAGGGCTCCTAAATCCCCAAAATGGGGATCCTGAGCCCAAAAAGTGCTCCTAAACCCCAAAAATGGGGACACAATCACCAAAAATGGGGACCCTGAACCCAAAAATGGGGATCCTGAGCCCAAAAATGGGGACTCTGAGCCCAGAAAGGGCTCCTAAACCCCAGAAATGGGGATCCTGAACCCCAAAAGGGCTCCTAAATCCTAAAAAGGGCTCCTAAACCCCAAAAATGGGGACACAATCCCCAAAAATGGGGATATGGGGATCCTGATCCCAAAAATGGGGACTCTGAGCCCAGAAAGGGCTCCTAAACCCCAGAAATGGGGATCCTGAGCCCAAAAAGGGCTCCTAAATCCCATAAAGGGCTCCTAAACCCCAAAAATGGGGACACAATCCCCAAAAATGGGGATATGGGGATCCTGATCCCAAAAATGGGGACTCTGAGCCCAGAAAGGGCTCCTAAACCCCAGAAATGGGGATCCTGAGCCCAAAAAGGGCTCCTAAATCCCATAAAGGGCTCCTAAATCCCAAAAATGGGGACCTTGAACCCAAAAAGGGCTCCTAAATCCCAAAAATGGGGACACAATCCCCAAAAATGGGGACCTTGAACCCAAAAAGGGCTCCTAAACCCCAAAAATGGGGATCCTGAACCCCAAATGGGCTCCTAAACCCCAAAAATGGGGATCCTGAACCCAAAAATGGGGATCCTGAACCCAAAAAGGGTCCCCGCAATGTCCCTGTCACCCTCAGTGTCCCCCCAGTGTCCCTTTGGTGTCCTGTCACCCTCCATGTCCCTGTCCCCTCATTGTCCCCGCATTGTCCCCGCGTTGTCCCCTCATTGTCCCTGTCACCCTCAATGTCCCCTCAGTGTCCCTCTCACTTCTGATGTCCCCTTGATGTCCCCATCACCCTCAGTGTCCCCTTGGTGTCCCCTCAATGTCCCTGTCACCCTCAATGTCCCCTCAATGTCCTGTCACCCTCATTGTCCCCATCACCTTCAATGTCCCTTGCTGTCTCCTCATTGTCCCATCAATGTCCCCTCCATGTCCCTGTCACCCTCGCTGTCCCCTCGTTGTCCCCTCAGTGTCCCTGTCACCCTCAGTGTCCTGTCACCCTTGATGTCCCTGTCACCCTCCATGTCCCTGTCACCCTCCATGTCCCATCACCCTCAGTGTCCCCTCATTGTCCTCTCAGTGTCCCCTCAATGTCCTCTCACCCTCATTGTCCCCTCAATGTCCCCTTACTGTCCCCTCAATGTCCCTGTCACCCTCAGTGTCCCCTCACTGTCCCTCTGTGCTCCTCACTCTCCCCTCAGTGTCTCCGTCACCCTCAGTGTCCTTTATTGTCCCCTCATTGTCCCGTCTCTGTCCCCTCAGTGTCCTGTCACCCTCATTTGTCCCCTCACTGTCCCCTCTGTCCCCAGGTGATCACCCCCGGATGAAGCCACTCCTCATTGTCCCCTCAATGTCCCTGTCACCCTCATTGTCCCCTCATTGTCCCTTGGTGTCCTCTCACCCTTGCTGTCCCCTCATTGTCCCCTCCCTGTCACCCTCATTGTCCCTTGCTGTCCCCTCATTGTCCCTGTCACCCTCAGTGTCTCCTTGATGTCCCTGTCACCGTCAATGGCCCTGTCACCTTCAGTGTCCCTTGGTGTCCCATCACCCCCAGTGTCCCCTCAGTGTCCCTGTCACCCTCAGTGTCGCCTCATTTGTCCCCTCATTGTCCCCTCAATGTCCTGTCACCCTTGATGTCCCTGTCACCCTCAGTGTCTCCATCACCCTCATTGTCCCCTCAGCGTCCTGTCACCCTCAATGTCCCCTCACTGTCCCCTCACTGTCCCCAGGTGATCACCCCCGCCGGCAGCCGCTCCTCTGTGTCCCCTCAATGTCCCTGTCACCCTCACTGTCCCCTCAATGTCCCGGTCACCCTCGGTGTCCGCTTGGTGTCCCCTCCATGTCCTGTCACTCTCAGTGTCCCTGTCACCCTCGGTGTCCCCTCAGTGTCCCCTCTCTGTCCCCAGGTGATCACCCCCGCCGGCAGCCGCTCCTTCGGCTGCTCCTCAGTGTCCCTGTCACCCTCATTGTCCCCTCATTGTCCCTCGGTGTCCCCTCACTGTCCCCAGGTGATCACCCCTGCCGGCAGCCGCTCCTCTGTGTCCCCGCAATGTCCCTGTCACCCTCACTGTCCCCTCAATGTCCCTGTCACCCTCGGTGTCCCCTTGGTGTCCCCTCCATGTCCTGTCACTCTCAGTGTCCCTGTCACCCTTGGTGTCCCCTCACTGTCCCCTCACTGTCCGCAGGTGATCACCCCCGGATGGAGCCACTCCTCAGTGTCCCTGTCACCCTCATTGTCCCTCATTGTCCCTCGGTGTCCCCTCACTGTCCCCAGGTGATCACCCCCGCCGGCAGCCACTCCTCTGTGTCCCCTCGGTGTCCCTGTCACCCTCACTGTCCCCTCAATGTCCCTGTCACCCTCAGTGTCCCTGTCACTCTCAATGTCCCCTCACTGTCCCCAGGTGATCACCCCCGCCGGCAGCCGCTCCTTCGGCTGCTCCTCCCTGGCCGAGCGCGACCGCTGGATCGAGGAGCTGCGGCGGACGGCGCAGCCCAACAAGGTGGGGACACACCTGGGGACACACCTGGGGACACCTGGGGACCTCCAGGGGTGGGAATGTTGGGGATTTTGGGGATTTTTGGGGTCTCCAAGGGAAGGGGACAGCAGGGGTGGCTCTGTCCGAGCAGCTCTGGCCGGCCATCAATGTGGTCACCGGTGAGGGACACCTGGGGGCACCTTGGGGACACTTTAGGGACACCCTGGGGACATCTTGGGACACCTTGGGGACACCTGGGGACATCTTGGGGATACCTGAGGACACCTGGGGACACCTTGGGGATATCCTGGGGACACCTTGGGGACACCTTGGGGATACTTGGGAACACCTTGAGGACACCTGGGAGACACCCTGGGGACGCCTTGAGGACACCCTGAGGACTTCCTTTGTCCCCTTGTCCATCCCCATTGTCCCCTTGTCCATTGCCCCCTTGGGTACACCTTGGGGACACCTGGGGACACCTTGGGGACACCTTGGGACACCTGGGAGACACCCTGGGGACACCTTGGGGACATTTGGGGACACCTTGGGGCTACCCTGGGGACTCCCTTTGTCCCCTTGTCCATCCCCCTTGTCCCTTTGTCCCCCCCAGGACAACTGCGAGCGCCTGGACCTCTCCTTGTCCCTGTCCCTCTTCGAGGGCCGCCACCTCCCCGCGCGGCGCCGCCTCCGCTGCCACCTCCAGCTGGACGGCGCCGTCTTCGCCCGCACCACGGCCAAGCCGCCCGGCGACGACGGCCAACTCTTCTGGGGCGAGCTCTTCCACTTGGCCGCGCTGCCGCCGGCGCGCGCCCTCACCGTCACCTTGTGCCACCAGCAGCAGCACCACCACGATGACCCCTCCGGGTGGCACCCGGTGGCCTCCGTCACCATCCCGCTGGCCGAGCTGGCGGCGTGGCAGCCCCTGGAGCGTTGGTACACCTTGAGCGGCGCCGGCGTCGCCGATCCGGCGCCGGCGTTGCGGCTGCGCGGGCGTTACCGGCAGGTGAGGGTGCTGCCCATCGTGCGCTACAAGGAGCTGGCGGAGTTCATCACCTTCCACTACCGGGAGCTGTGCGGGCGGCTGGAGCCGGCCATCGCCGCGCGGCACAAGGAGGAGCTGGCCGGCGCCTTGGTGCGCGTGCTGCAGAGCACCGGCAAGGCCAAGGTGGGCACGGGTGGGGTTGGGTTGGGATGGATGAGTTGGGTTGGGTGAGGATGGATTGGGTTGGCTTGGGTTGGGCTGGGTTGTGTTGGATGAGTTGGGTTGGGTTGGATGCGTTGGGTTGGGTTGGATGAGTTCAGTTGGGTGAGGATGGGATGGGTTGGGTTGGGTTGAATGAGTTGGATTGGATGGGTTGGGTTGGGATGGATGAGTTGAGTTGGTTTGGGTTGGATTGGGATGGGATGGGTTGAGTTGAATTGGGTTGGGTGAGTTCAGTTGGGTGAAGATGGGATGGGTTGGGTTGAATGAGTTGGGTGAAGATGGGATGTGATGATTTGAGTTGGGTTGGATGAGTTGGGTTACGTTTGGTTGGTTTGGATGAGTTCAGTTGGGTGAAGATGGGATGGGTTGGGTGAAGATGGGATGGGTTGGGTGAGTTGTGATTTGGGTTGGGTTGGATGAGTTGGGTTGAGCGAGGATCGGATGGGTTGGGGTGGGGTGGAAGAGTTTGGTTGAGTTCAGTTGGGTTGAGTTAGGATGAGATGGATGCATTGTGTTGGGTTGGGTTGGGATTGATGGGATGGGATGAGTTGGGTTGGGTGAAGATGGAATGGGTTGGATGAGTTGGGTTGAGTTGAATTGGGTTGGGTGAGTTCAGGTGGGTTAAAATGGAATGGGTTGGATGAGTTGGGTTGGGTGGGTTGGGTTGGGTGAGGAATGGGTATGGTTGGGATGAGTTGGGTTAGGTGAAGATGTGATGGGTTGGGTTGGGTTGGTTGAGTTGAGTGAGGATGGGAGGGATTGGGTTGAGTTGGATGAGTTGGGTTGGTAGAGGATGGGATGTGTTGGGTAGGGATGAGTTGGTTGAGGTGGTTTGGGATGGGTTGGGTGAAGATGGGATGAGTTGGGTGAGGATGGAATGGGTTGGGTGGGTTGGGTTGGGTTGGGTTGTGTTGGATGAGTTGGGTTGAGTTGAGTTGGGTTGGATGAGTTGGGTTGGGTTGGATGCGTTGGGTTGGGTTGATTGTGTTGGGTTGGGATTGACGGGATGGGATGAGTTGGTTTGGGTTGGGTGAAGATGGGATGGGTTGGGTTTAGTTTGAGTTGGGTTGGGATGGGTTGGGTTGGGTGAATATGGGATGAGTTGGGTGAGGATGGGATTGGTTGGGTTATGTTGGATGAGTTGGGCTGGGATGGGTTGAGTTGGCTGAGTTGGGTTGGGTGAGGATGGGATGGACGCGTTGGGTTGGGTTGGATTGAGTTGTGTTGGGTGAGTTGGGTTGGGTTGCGTTGAGTTGGGATGAGTTGGGTTGAGTTGGGTTTGATGTTTTGGGTTGGGTTGGGTTGGGTTGAGTTGACTTGGGTTGGGTTGGGTTGCACTGAGTTGTGTTGAATGAGTTAGGACACCACACCAGACACAGAACAACGCCAGAGGACCCATCATGGTTGCCCTGCTCATTTTGGTGTCCCAAATGCCACCAAACCCTTGAGGTGTCCCAAATGCCACCAAACTGTCCCCACCTGTCCCCTCAGTCCTTCCTGACCGACCTGGGCGTGGCCGAGCTCGACCGCCTGGACGACCACGAGGCGCTGATCTTCCGCGAGAACACCTTGGCCACCAAGGCCATCGACGAGTACATGAAGCTGGTGGGGGCCAAGTACCTGCAGGACACGCTGGGTACGTCCAGGTGACATGGGGACATCCTGGGGGGTGGGACACCGTGGGTGGGATGGACATCGGGGGTGGTGGGACAGCCCTGACCATCTGTGCAGGTGTGGTGTGGGTTCCTCAGTCCCATCATGGGTTGTAGGACATCCTTGACCACCCATGAGGACGTGTTATGGGTTCCTCCCATCCATCCCCACCCTGGTGACCCCTCAGACCCCTCATGGGTTGTCCCCTGTCCCCAGGAGAGGTGGTGGCCCAGCTCTGCAGCTCCGAGCAGAGCTTCGAGGTGGACCCCAGCAAGATCTCGGGGCTGGAGCTGTCGGAGCACCAGCAGCACCTGCGGCAGGTGTGCGAGGAGACCCTGAGGCGCATCACCGACGGCTCCGAGTGAGTGGGGACGCCTTGGGGACACCTCGGGGACACCTGGGGACATCTGGGGTGGCAGCAGGGTGGCATCAGGGTGGCACCAGGGCCAAGAGAACCTGGGAGGAGCTGGGACATGGTGGTGGGGTCAGGGGCAGGATGGGGACCAGGGCTTGGGGATTGTCACCGTGCTGGGGTGGGTGACAGGGTGGACCTGGGGACAAATTTGGGGACAGGGATGGTGATGGACACCAAGATGGACTTGAGGACAAGTTTGGGGACAACCATGGGTGACAGGGATGGGGATGAACACAAGGATGGACCTGGGGACAAGTTTGAGGTGGAGATGGACTCCAGGATGGACCTGGGGACAAGCTTGGGGACAGGGATGGGGATGGACATCAGGATGGACCTGGGACAAGTTTGGGGACAAGGGATGGGGATGGACATTGGGATGGACACCGGGATGGACCCAAGGACAAGTTTGGGGACAACCATGGGTGACAGAGATGGGGATGGACGTCAGGATGGACATCAGGATGGACCTGGGACAAGTTTTAGATGGAGATGGACACCAGGATGGACCTGGGGACAAATTTGGGGACAACCACGGGTGACAGAAATGAGAATGGACATCAGGATGGACCCAAGGACAATTTTTGGATGGAGGTGGACACCAGGATGGACCCAAGGACAAGTTTGGGATGGGGATGGACATCAGGATGGACCTGGGACAAGTTTTAGATGGAGATGGACACCAGGATGGACCTGTGGACAAGTTTGGGGACAACCATGGGTGACAGAGATGGGGATGGACATTGGGGTGGACATCAGGATGAACATGGGGACAAGCTTGGTGGCCTCCACACGCACACAGCCACAAAAACCCCTTGATGCCCACCCCCATCATGATGCCACCACCACCCCGTGGTGGCCTGACGTGTCCCCTGTCCCCATGACCACGGTGTCCCCGGGCAGGTCCTTCCCGTCGGAGCTGGCCGAGGTGTTCTCGGCGTGGTGGGACGCGTGCGTGGCGCGCGGCAAGGAGGACATCGGCCGGCGCCTGGTGTCGGCCTCGCTGTTCCTCAGGTTCCTCTGCCCGGCCATCATGTCCCCCAGCCTCTTCGGCCTGGTCCAGGAGTACCCCGGCGAGGCCACCGCCCGCAGCCTCACGCTGGTGGCCAAGGTCATCCAGAACCTGGCCAACTTCACCACGTAGGTGACCATGGAGACGTTCCATGTGTGATCTGTGACCCCTTGTCCGTGATGGTGACCCATGACCATGATGATGACCCCAGACCGTCGTGGTGACTCCTTGACCATGATGGTGACCCATGACCATGGTGGAGATCCCGAGACCATGATGGTGGCCCATGACCATGGTGGTGACCCCTTGACCATGACCATGATGGTGGACCATGTGACCATGATGGTGACCCCTTGACCATGACAATTACCCATGACCATGGTGGTGACCCCAACCATGATGGCGGACCAAGTGACCATGACCATGGTGGTGACCCTGACCATGACAATGACCTCTTGCCCCCAGGTTTGGCGACAAGGAACCCTACATGACCTTCATGAACGGCTTCCTGGAGCACCACTGGGCCACCATGACCGAGTTCCTTCACGCCGTGTCCACCCCCGAGGCCAGCGCCCACATGGCCACCTACGACGGCATGGTGGACCTGGCCTTGGAGCTGGCCACGCTCCACCTGCTGCTCTGCGACATCTTCTCCAGCCTCGACCAGGTGCCACCATCACCACCACCACCGTCCCTCTGTCCCCATTGTCACCTCCTGGTCCACCCAGCAATGTCCCCGTGGTGTCCTCCAGGCCACGCAGGAGGAGCTGGAGCCGCTGCCCACCATCCTCAGGGCCATCAGGGAGGGGACACCTGTCCCCGTGTCCGTCCAACTCAGCTCCACCACGGGGAGAAGGTACTGAGGGACACCTGGGGACAATGGGGACATCTGGGGGACAACGGGGACACGTTGGTGTCAGGATTTGGGGTTCCTCTGGTTCTGTCTGGGGTTGGCTGATGGATCTGGTCCCACCAGCGTTTGGGGTCCCTCTGGTCCACCAGGGTTTGGGGTCTCTGTGATCTCCATTGTCCCCCTGTCCCTTGTCCCCTTGTCCCCCTGTCCCTTGTCCCCTTGTCCCTCTGTGCCCATTGTCCCATTGTCCCCATGTCCATCTGTCTGTCCCCAGCCCCTCAGACCCCCCCAGGCCGGGATTTCTCCTCTTGTCCCCATTGTCCCCATTGTCCCCATTACCCTCATTGTCCCTCTGTCCCCATTGTCCCCATTGTCCCCATTGTCCCCATCATCCCCATTGCCCCCATTGTCCCCTTGCCCCCATTGCTCCCATTGTCCCCATTGTCCCCATTGCTCCCATTGTCCCCATTGTCCCCATCATCCCCATTGTCCCCATTGTCCCCATTGTCCCCATTGTCCCCATTGCTCCCATTGCCCCCATTGTCCCCATTGTCCCCTTGCCCCCATTGCTCCCATTGTCCCCATTGTCCCCATTGTCCCCATTGTCCCCATTGTCCCCTTGCCCCCATTGTCCGCATTGTCCCCATCATCCCCATCATCCCCATCATCCCCATTGTCCCCATTGTCCCTTTGCCCCATTGTCCCCATTGCCCTATTACCCTTATTGTCCCCATTGCCCTATTACCCTTATTGTCCCCATTGCCCTATTACCCTTATTGTCCCCATTGTCCCCATTGTCCCCATTGTCCCCATGTCCATCTATCTGTCCCCAGCCCCTCAGACCCCCCCAGGCTGGGATTCCTCCCCCCTCGGGACCACCCCAAGCCCAGCCCCATTGTCCCCATTGTCCCCATTGTCCCCATTGTCCCCATTGTCCCCATTGTCCCCATTACCTTCATTGTCCCTCTGTCCCCATTTTCCCCATTGTCCCCATTGTCCCTTTGCCCCATTACCTCCATTGTCCCCATTGTCCCCATTGTCCCCATTGTCCCCATTGTCCCCATGTCCGTCTGTTTGTCCCCAGCCCCTCGGAGCCCCCCAGGCCGGGATTCCTCCCCCCTCAGGACCTCCCCAAGCCCAGCCCCCTCCTCAAGAGCCAATCCCTGACCAGCGTCCGCCGCCTCCGTGCCCACGACGAGGGGACAACGACGGTGCCACCCCCGGTGCCGCCCCCGGTGCCACCCCCGGGGACACCCCCGGGGACACCGGAGCCGGTGCCGGCGCGGCGCCGCCGCCACGTCCAGCGCACCCAGAGCGTGCCAGCGCAGGGAAAGGGGGCACGGTGCCCGCCCGAGGGTGACAGCGCGGCCGAGGGGACAGTGACACCGCCCGGGGGTGGCACTGGGGCACCGGGGAGCGGCGATGGCCCGGTGAGTGACGCTGGCACCGGGATGCGGGGTTGAGGTGTGGTGGCATTAACGGGGTTGTAGTGACATTAATGGGGCTCTGGTGGCACTGACTGGGATTTGGTGGCACTGACTGGGTTTGGTGGCATTAGTGGGGGTCTGGTGGCATTAACTGGGGTGTGGTGGCACCAATGGAAGTCTGGTGGCACTAATGGGGTTCTGGTGGCACTAATGGGACTGTGGTGGCATTAACTGGGGTGTGGTGGCATTAATGGAGGTGTGGTGGCATTAATGGGGGTGTGGTGGCACTGATTGGGATTTGGTGGCACTAACTGGTTTCTGGTGGCACTAATGGAGGTGTGGTGGCATTAATGGGGCAGTGGTGGCACTAATGGGGTTCTGGTGGCACTAATCAGGGTTCTGGTGGCACTAACGGGACGGCGGTGGCATTAATGGGGTTCTGGTGGCATTAACAGGTGTGGTGGCACTAACGGGGTTCTGGTGGCATTAACCGGGCTCTGGTGGCACCAACGGGCATCTGGCGTCACTAATGAGGCTGTGGTGGCACTAACGGGGCTCTGGTGGCACTAACGGGGCTCTGGTGACATTAACGGCGTTCTGGTGGCACTAATGGAGGTGTGGTGGCACTAACTGGGTTCTGGCGGCATTAACCGGGCTCTGGTGACATTCACCGGGGTTCTGGTGCCACCAGTCACGGCGTGCTGGCGCTGACGCTCTGTGCCCGCTGCCGCAGCCCCGGGGGAAGCTCCGCTCGTCGGCGTCGCTGCCCCGCAAGCCCGCGGTGCCGTGGCAGCGCCTGGCCGAGGACGCGGCCGCGCCGGGGGAGCTCTACGGGCTCAGGCCGCTCGAGAAGGTAACGGGGGGACAATCCCCGGTGTCCCCAAGTGTCCCCAAGCCCTGGTGACGCCATCCCGGTGTCCCCAAGTGTCCCCGTCCCGGTGTCCCCAGCACGGGTGGCTGCGGAAGGAGGTGACCAAGGGTGGGTGACACCTGCCGGTAACCTCATCCCTGATGTCCCGTGGTGTCCCACGGTGTCCCCCAAGGCCCGGTAACCGGATCCCGGTGTCCCCAGCACGGGAGGAGGTGACCGGGGCTGGGTGACACCTCCCGGTACCTCCCGGTCACCTCGTGCCCCGTGCCCCCAGCCCCCAGTAACTCGGTCCCCGGTGTCCCCAGTCCCCGGTAACCGGGTCCCGGTGTCCCCAAGCCCCCGGTACCCTCCCGGTAACCGGGTCCCCGGTGTCCCCAAGCCGCCGGTACCCTCCCGGTAACCGGGTCCCGGTGTCCCCAGCACGGGCGGCTGCTGGAGGCGCTGCGGGCGGAGCTGCGGGAGCGGGCGGTGTCCCCAATCCCCGTTACCCCCATTAACCCCCGGTACCCCCGGTACCCTCCCGGTGTCCCCGGTGTCCCGGTAAGCCCATCCCGGTGTCCGCAGCACGGGCGGCTGCTGGAGGCGCTGCGGGAGCGCCTGGAGCGGGCGGTGTCCTCAAACCCCTGTGTCCCCCAGTGTCCCCGATGTCCCCAAACCCCGTTATCCCCGTTATCCCCGGTGTCCCCCAATGTCCCCAAACCCCGTTATCCCCGTTATTCCCGGTGTCCCCCCGGTGTCCCCGTAACCCCATCCCGGTGTCCGCAGCACGGGCGGCTGCTGGAGGCGCTGCGGGAGCGCCTGGAGCGGGCGGAGTCCCCAGTCCCCGGTGTCCCCCAATGTCCCCAAACCCCGTTATCCCCGTTATTCCCGGTGTCCCCCCGGTGTCCCGGTAAGCCCATCCCGGTGTCCGCAGCACGGGCGGCTGCTGGAGGCGCTGCGGGAGCGCCTGGAGCGGGCGGTGTCCTTAAACCCCTGTGTCCCCCAGTGTCCCCGATGTCCCCAAACCCCGTTATCCCCGTTATCCCCGGTGTCCCCCAATGTCCCCAAACCCCGTTATTCCCGTTATCCCCGTTATCCCCGGTGTCCCGGTAAGCCCATCCCGGTGTCCGCAGCACGGGCGGCTGCTGGAGGCGCTGCGGGCGGAGCTGCGGGAGCGCCTGGAGCGGGCGGTGTCCTTAAACCCCTGTGTCCCCCAGTGTCCCCGATGTCCCCAAACCCCGTTATCCCCGTTATCCCCGGTGTCCCCCAATGTCCCCAAACCCCGTTATCCCCGTTATCCCCGTTATCCCCGGTGTCCCGGTAAGCCCATCCCGGTGTCCGCAGCACGGGCGGCTGCTGGAGGCGCTGCGGGCGGAGCTGGCCGAGCTGCGGCAGCGCCTGGAGCGGGCGGAGGCGCGGGCGGCGCGCACCGAGGAGCGGCACCGGGAGCGCCTGGAGCGGCTGCGGGCGCAGCTGGACGAGGGCAACGCCCGCGCCGCCAACCTGGCCGCCAGGTGCGACAGCACACACCGCCCAGTTCGGACCAGTTCGGACCGGTTTGGGGTCCCAGTTTGTCCCAGTTTGAGGTCCCAGTTTGTCCCAGTTTGGTTACAATCTGGGGTCCCATTTTGCCCCAGTTTGGGGTCCCAGTTTGTCCCAGTTTGGTTACAATCTGGGGTCCCATTTTGCCCCAGTTCAGGCTCCCATTTTGCCCCAGTTTGGGGTCCCAGTTTGTCCCAGTTTGAGGTCCCAGTTTGTCCCAGTTTGGTTACAATTTGGGGTCCCATTTTGCCCCAGTTTGGGGTCCCAGTTTGTCCCAGTTTGGTTACAATTTGGGGTCCCATTTTGCCCCAGTTCAGGCTCCCATTTTGCCCCAGTTTGGGGTCCCAGTTTGTCCCAGTTTGAGGTCCCAGTTTGTCCCAGTTTGGTTACAATTTGGGGTCCCATTTTGCCCCAGTTTGGGGTCCCAGTTTGTCCCAGTTTGTCCCAGTTTGGTTACAATCTGGGGTCCCATTTTGCCCCAGTTTGGGGTCCCAGTTTGTACCAGTTTGAGGTCCCAGTTTGTCCCAGTTTGGCTACAATCTGGGGTCCCAGTTTGTCCCAGTTTGGGGTCCCAGTTTGTCCCAGTTTGGTTACAATTTGGGGTCCCATTTTGCCCCAGTTTGGGGTCCCAGTTTGGTGCCACTTTGGTGCCACCTTGGTCCCGTACCAGTCCTAGTTTAGTCCCAGTTCAGGGTCCCAGTTTGGCCCCAGTTTGGCTCAGTTTGGCCCCAGTTTATGGTCCCAGTTTATGGTCCCAGTTTGTCCCCAGTTTGTCCCCAGTTTGTCCCCAGTTTGTCCCCAGTTTATCCCAGTCTGCCCCAGTCTGGTGCCACTTTGGTCCCAGTTTGGTCCCATCCCAGTTTGCCCCAGTTTGCCCCAAGTTTGGCCCCAGTTTGGCCTCAGTTTGCCCCGGTTTATCCCAGTCTGTCCCAGTCTGTCCCAGTTTATCCCAGTTTATCCCAGTTTGCCCCAGTTTATCCCAGTATGGGGTCCCAGGTAGCCCCAGTCTGTCCCAGTCTGTCCCAGTTCATCCCAGTTCATCCCAGTTCATCCCAGTCTGTCCCGTTCCATCCCAGGCTGACGGCGGCCGAGGGCACCCGCAGGAAGGACCTGGAGAGGCTGAAAAGCAACGAGGAGAGAGGGAGGGAACTGGTGAGACTGGGAGGGACTGGGACAAACTGGGAGGGACTGGGAGGGAACTGGGACAAACTGGGAGGGACTGGGAGGGAACTGGGACAAACTGGGAGGGAACTGGTGAGACTGGGATGGAACTGGGACAAACTGGGAGGGACTGGGACGGACTGGGAGGGAACTGGGAAGGAACTGGTGAGACTGGGGGGGAACTGGGGATACTGGGACGGGATACTGGGGACACTGGGGGGACACTGGGGACACTGGTGAGACTGGGATGGAATACTGGGACAAACTGGGAGGGAACTGGGAGGGGACTGGGGATACTGGAATGGAACTGGGACAAACTGGGAGGGACTGGGAGGGAACTGGGGGGACTGGGAGGGAACTGGGAGGGAACTGGTGAGACTGGGAGGGAACTGGGACAAACTGGGAGGGAACTGGGAGGGAAGTGGGGGGACTGGGACGGGATACTGGGGACACTGGGGGGACATTGGGGATACTGGTGAGACTGGGAGGGAACTGGGACAAACTGGGAGGGACTGGGACAGACTGGGAGGGAACTGGGAAGGAACTGGTGAGACTGGGACAGAACTGGGAAGGAACTGGGGAGACTGGGACAGAACTGGGGACACTGGGGGGACACTGGGGACACTGGTGAGACTGGGAGGGAATACTGGGACAAACTGGGAGGGAACTGGGAGGGGACTGGGGATACTGGGAGGGGACAGCGGGGACACTGGGAGGGGACACTGGGGACACTGGTGAGGCTGGGAGGGAACTGGGGACACTGAGAGGGGGCAGCGGGGACATTTGGGGACATTTGGGGACACTGGGAGTGGGAGGGGCATAGGGACACTGGGAGATATTGGGGCCAGGAACTGGTGAGACTGGGAGGGAACCCTGGGGACATTTGGGGACACTGGGGACACTGGTGAGACTGGGACGGGACACTGGGGACATCTGGGGACACTGGGGACACTGGTGAGACTGGGAGGGGACAGCAGGAACACCGGGGACACTGGGGGCAGTGGGGACATTGGGGGACACTGGGGACACTGGGACGGGACACTGGGGATACTGGGGGGACATTGGGGACACTGGGGACACTGGGGACACTGGGGACACTGGGGACACTGGGAGGAGACATTGTGACAACGCTGAGGGGACACTGGGGACAGAGGGGACATTGTGGGGGACACCGGTGAGACTGGGACGGGGCAGCGGGGACATTTGGGGACATTTGGGGACATTTGGGGACATTTGGGTCACTGGGGACACTGGTGAGACTGGGAGGGGACACTGAGGAATACTGGAAGGGACATCAGGGGACACTGGGTGGACATTGGGGGGGACATAGGTGACACAGAGGGTGACACAGAGGGTGACAAAGAGAGGACACTGAGGACACAGGGGACACCAAGATGACCCAGAGGGTGACACCAAGGTGGCATCTCAGTGTCCCCTCGGTGTCCCCTGGGCAGGAGCGGCGCCTCTCGGGGCTGGAGCAGGAGCTGCGCAGGGCCCGGGGCCACCTCAATGTCCCCAAAGTGTCCCCAGGGTGTCACCACGAGCCTGGTGACGACAGCGACGCCACCAGCGTGTGACACCGATTGTCCCCGAGGTGTCCCCGAGGTGTCACCATGAACCTGGTGACGACAGCGACGCCACCAGCGTGTGACACCGATTGTCCCCGAGGTGTCCCCGAGGTGTCACCGTCACTGTCACCATCCCCTCAGTGTCATGGGAATAAACGATGGCGTTGTCACCAGTGTCCCCTTGATGCCACCATGGTGTCCCCTCAGGGTCCTCCCAGTGTTCCCAATGTCCCCTTGATGTCCCCAAAAATATTCCCAAAAATGCCCCAAACCCCGCAGGGAGCCCCCGGCCCTGCACGAGGAGCACGACGAGCTCTGAGCCCCAAAATGCTCCAAAATCATCCCAAAAATAACCCTGAAAATAACCCCAAAATGTCCTGGAAATGTCCTGAAAATATCCCCAAAATATCTCTAAAATATAAAAAAAAAATTATCCCTGAAAATCCCCCAAAAATACGCCCCCAAAAATCCCCAAAACAGCCCAAAAAAACCTCAAAAAATCTCTGAAAATCCCCCAAAACAATCCCAAAAAATGCCCCAGGAAAACATTCCAACACCCCAAAAAACCCCAAATCCCCCCAAAAAACCCCAAATCCCCCAAAATCCACCTAAAAACCCCCAAATCCCCCTCGTGCCTCAGTTTCCCCAGTGTGTTTCCCGGCCTCAGTTTCCCTTTCCTGGGATCCCAAATTTGGGAATTTTGGGGAATTTTCCGGAATTTTCCCACTGAATTTTGGGGATTTTTCCCATTGAATTTTGGGGATTTTTTCCCAGATTTTGGGGATTTTTCTCTGAATTTTGGGGGATTTTCCCTGAATTTTGGTTTTTTTTTTCCTGCCTCAGTTTCCCTGTCCCCCAAACTCCCAAATCCTGGAATTTCAGGATGGGAAATGGCCCAAAATCTCCCCAAAAACACCTGGAAAGGGAGGGGGGGTGAAAAAAAACACAAACTAGAGTTGAAAATAATTTTAAAAAACCCTTTAAAAATAGAAATAAAAATAAAACCTTTATTTGGTAATAAAAGGGGAATAGAAAAACTTCAAACCAGGATTAAAAATAAAAATAGAAACTTTATTTGTTTATAAAAATCCCCCAAATTTTGGGGATTTTGGGGTCAGAGCTTGTTGCGGGCCGGGGTTGGGAATTCCGGGATTCCCGTGGGAATTTTTCCCCAGAAATCCCAAATTTTGGGGATGGAAATTCCGGGATTCCCACGGGAATTTTTCCCCAAATATCCCAAATTCTGGGGATGGAAATTCCGGGATTCCCACGGGAATTTTTCCCCAAATATCCCAAATTCTGGGGATGGAAATTCCGGGATTCCCACGGGAATTTTTCCCCAAAAATCCCAAATTTTGGGGTCAGAGCTCGTCGCGGGTGTCGCTGTCGTGCCGGGGTTGGGAATTCTGGGATTCTCATGGGAATTTTTCCCCAAAAATCCCAAATTTTGGGGATATTTTTGGGGGTTCTTGGTGTCCTGCCAGGGATGGAAATTCCGGGATTCCCGTGGGAATTTTTTCCCAGAAATCCCAAATTCTGGGGGGGGGCTCTGGGGATGGAAATTCTGGGATTCCCACAGGAATTTTTCCCCAAAAATCCCAAATTCTGGGGGGGGGGGCTCTGGGGATGGAAATTCCGGGATTCCCACAGGAATTTTTCCCCAAAAATCCCAAATTTTGGGGGGGGGCTCTGGGGATGGAAATTCCGGGATTCCCACGGGAATTTTTCCCCAAAAATCCCAAATTTTGGGGATGGAAATTCCGGGATTCCCGCAGGAATTTTTCCCCAGAAATCCCAAATTCTGGGGTCAGAGCTCGTCGCGGGCGTCGCTGTCGTGCCGGGGTTGGGAGTTCTGGGGTTCCCACGGGAATTCCTCCTCCCCATCGCCATCCTCATCCCGAATTCCGGGTTTCTCCGGGAGTTGGGAATTCCGGGAATTCCTCGGGAATTCCTCCGGGGGGCTCTCGGTGTCGCTGACGTAGCCGGGCTCCCCCGTGTAGTGCGTGGGGAAGAGCAGCAGCGGCTCCGCCGAAAACGCCACCAGGTCCCGCCGCGAAAAGTGCCGCGAGTACTCCCGGCTGGGGGGCGGAAAAATGGGGGAAATTTGGTTAAAATTCGGGGGAAAAATGGGAAAAAACGGGGGAAAAAACGGGGAAAAAAACAAGGAAAAAACCGGGAGAAACGGGGAGAAAATGGGGAAAAAAGGTAAAAAAATTGGGGGAAAATGGGGGAAATATGGGGAGAAATGGAGGGGAAATGGGAAAAAATGGGGGAAAAAACCAAGGAAAAAACCAAGGAAAAAAACGGGAGAAATGGGGAGAAAATGGGGAAAAAAGGTAAAAAAATTGGGGGAAAATGGGGGAAATATGGGGAGAAATGGAGGGAAAATGGGAAAAAACGGGGGAAAAAAACCAAGGAAAAAACCGGGAGAAACGGGGAGAAAATGGGGAAAAAAGGTAAAAGAATTGGGGGAAAATGGGGGAAATATGGGGAGAAATGGAGGGGAAATGGGAAAAAACGGGGGAAGAAACGTGGGAAAAAAACCAAGGAAAAAACCAAGGAAAAAACCGGGAGAAACGGGGAGAAAATGGGGAAAAAAGGTAAAAAAATGGGGGGAAAATGGGGGAAATATGGGGAGAAATGGAGGGAAAATGGGAAAAAACGGGGGAAAAAAACCAAGGAAAAAACCGGGAGAAATGGGGAGAAAATGGGGAAAAAAGGTAAAAGAATTGGGGGAAAATGGGGGAAATATGGGGAGAAATGGAGGGGAAATGGGAAAAAATGGGGGAAAAAACCAAGGAAAAAACCAAGGAAAAAACCAAGGAAAAAAACGGGAGAAATGGGGAGAAAATGGGGAAAAAAGGTAAAAAAAATGGGGGAAAATGGGGGAAATATGGGGAGAAATGGAGGGGAAATGGGAAAAAAACGGGGGAAAAAACGGGGGAAAAAAACAAGGAAAAAAACGGGAGAAATGGGGAGAAAATGGGGAAAAAAGGTAAAAAAATTGGGGGAAAATGGGGGAAATATGGGGAGAAATGGAGGGAAAATGGGAAAAATGGGGAAAATGGGGAAAAATGGGGAAAAAACAAGAAAAAATGGGAGAAATGGGGGGAAAATTGGGGGGAAAGATGTGAGAGGTCCGGGAGAAGTGCCGGGAGTACTCGGGGCTGGGGGGAATATGGGTGAAAAATGGGGGAAAATGGGAAAAAATGGGGAAAAATAGGAAAAAAAAGGGAAAATTTGGGGGTGAAATGGGAAAAAATTGGGAGAAATGGTGGGGAAATGGGGGGGAAAGAGGTGAGAGATCTGGGAAAAGTGCCGCGAGTACTCGGGGCTGGGGGGGAAAAATGGGGAGAAATTGGGTGAAAATGGGGAAAAATTGGGGGAAAAACCGAGAAAAAATGGGAGAAACGGGGGGAAAATGGGGGAAATGGGGGGGAAAGAGGTGAGAGATCCGGGAGAAGTGCTGGGAGTACTCGGGGCTGGGGGAAAATGGGGAGAAAATGGGAGAAAATTCAGGAGAAATGGGCGGGGAAATGGGGAAAAATGGGAACCTGGGGTGCCGGTCGAACATGAGGGGCAGGAACTCATCCCTGTGTCCCATAACCACTATTCCCAACCCCATAAACCCCCCAAATCCCATATATCCTGTACCTGGGGTGCCGGTCAAACATGAGAGGCAGGAACTCATCCCTGTATCCCACAAATCCCATAAATCCCACAAATCCCACAAATCCCATAAATCCCACAAACCCCACAAATCCCTGACCCCAAATTCCACACATCCTGTACCTGGGGTGCCGGTCGAACATGAGGGGCAGGAACTCATCCCTGTGTCCCATAAATCCCACAAATCCCACAAATCCCATAAATCCCTGACCCCAAATCCCATAGTTCTGGTACCTGGGGTGCCGCTCGAACATGAGGGGCAGGAACTCATCCCTGTGTCCCATAAATCCCATAAATCCCACAAATCCCACAAATCCCCGACCCCAAACCCCCCGAATCCCCCACATCCTGTACCTGGGGTGCCGGTCGAACATGAGGGGCAGGAACTCGTCCCTGTGTCCCATAAATCCCATAAATCCCACAAATCCCACAAATCCCATAAATCCCTGACCCCAAATCCCATAGTTCTGGTACCTGGGGTGCCGCTCGAACATGAGGGGCAGGAACTCGTCCCTGTGTCCCATAAATCCCATAAATCCCACAAACCCCACAAATCCCCGACCCCAAACCCCCCGAATCCCCCACATCCTGTACCTGGGGTGCCGGTCGAACATGAGGGGCAGGAACTCATCCCTGTGTCCCATAAATCCCACAAATCCCACAAATCCCACAAATCCCATAAATCCCTGACCCCAAATGCCATATTTCTGGTACCTGGGGTGCCGCTCGAACATGAGGGGCAGGAACTCATCCCTGTGTCCCACAAATCCCACAAACCCCACAAATCCCTGACCCCAAATCCCATAGTTCTGGTACCTGGGGTGCCGGTCGAACATGAGGGGCAGGAACTCGTCCACGGGGATCATCTTGCCCAGGGGCTCGGCCGCCAGCAGCTTGCGGGCGCCGCGCAGGGACAGCGCGTAGCCCAGGCTCCAGTAGGAGTAGCCCGGGCGCAGCAGCTGCCGCACGCCCGGCACGCCGCGCTCCGAGCGCTCCGGCTCCAGCCGCTTCCGGCCCAGGTAGCTGTGGGGCCGTTTCGGTCAATGGGGTCAGTGAGATCAATGGGGTCAGTGGGGTCAATGGGGTCAGTGGGGTCAATGGGATGATTGGGGTCATTGGGATCAATGGGGTCAGTGGGATCAATGGGGTCATTGGGATCAATGGGGTCAGTGGGGTCAATGGGATGATTGGGGTCATTGGGATCAATGGGGTCAGTGGGGTCAATGGGATGATTGGGGTCATTGGGATCAATGGGGTCAGTGGGGTCAATGGGATGATTGGGGTCATTGGGATCAATGGGGTCATTGGGATCAATGGGGTCAGTGGGGTCAATGGGGTCAGTGGGGTCAATGGGACAGGGACAGAGCTCCGAGCGCTCCGGCTCCGGCCGCTTCCGGCCCAGGGAGCTGTGGGGCCGTTTCGGTCAATGGGGGTCAATGGGATCAATGAGGTCATTGGGATCAATGGGGTCAGTGGGGTCAATGGGATGATTGGGGTCATTGGGATCAATGGGGTCAGTGGGGTCAATGGGATGATTGGGGTCATTGGGGTCACTGGGGTCAGTGGGGTCAATGGGATGATTGGGGTCATTGGGGTCAATGGGGTCAGTGGGGTCAATGGGGTCATTGGGATCAATGGGGTCAGTGGGATCAATGGGGTCAGTGGGGTCAATGGGACAGGGACAGAGCTCCGAGCGCTCCGGCTCCAGCCGCTTCCGGCCCAGGGAGCTGTGGGGCCGTTTCAGTCAATGGGGTCACTGGGATCAATGGGGTCTGTGGGGTCACGGGGGTCAATGGGATGAATGGGATGATTGGGATCACTGGGATCAATGGGATCAGTGGGGTCACTGGGATCAATGGGGTCACTGGGATCAATGGGGTCACTGGGGTCAATGGGGTCACTGGGATCAATGGGGTCACTGGGGTCACTGGGGTCACTGGGATCAATGGGGTCACTGGGGTCAATGGGGTCACTGGGGTCACTGGGCCCAATGGGATCAGTGGGGTCACTGGGATCAACGGGGTCACTGGGGTCACTGGGGTCACTGGGATCAATGGGGTCACTGGGGTCACTGGGGTCAATGGGGTCACTGGGGTCACTGGGCCCAATGGGATCAGTGGGGTCACTGGGATCAACGGGGTCACTGGGGTCACTGGGGTCACTGGGATCAATGGGATCAATGGGGTCACTGCTATTGGGATCAATGGGGTCACTGGGATCACTGGGGTCACTGGGGTCACTGGGGTCAATGGGGTCACTGGGGTCACTGCTATTGGGGTCACTGGGGTCACTGGGGTCACTGGGGTCACTGCTATTGGGATCACTGGGCCCACCAGGATCCAAGAGGGCCTCGGGAAATGGGGAGCAGTGGGGTGAGGGTGAGGATGATGAGGACGATGACAGGATGAAGGCTCACACGAGGTCCCAGGGGACTGGGATGAGCTTTGGCGTGAGGATTGGGATTGGGATGAGGATGAGTTTTGGGATGAGGATGATGATGAAGGCTCACACGAGGCCCCAGGGGATTGGGATTGGGATGAGTTTTGGGATGAGGATTGAGGTGAGGATGATGAGGATGCTGATGAAGGCTCACACGAGGCCCCAGGGGATTGGGATTGGGATGAGTTTTGGGATGAGGATTGAGGTGAGGATGATGAGGATGCTGATGAAGGCTCACACGAGGGCCCGGGGGATTGGGATGAGGATCGGGATGAGAACTGAGGCGAGGATGAGGATGATGAAGGCTCACACGAGGGCCCGGGGCATTGGGATAGGGATGAGTTTTGGGGTGAGGATGAGGCTGAGGACGAAGGCTCTCACATGAGGTCCCACTCGATGGCCGCCTCCTCCAGCTGCTCCATCAGCTCCGTCAGGCGGCTGCGGAAGAAAACCTCGAAGCGCAGATCGTCCTCGAACACCAGCGAGCGCCGCAGGCCCCGCGCCGAGATCTGGGAACGACCGCGGGGACCCCGCGATTGGGGATGGACCCCGGGGATTCCGGGATTGGGGATGGACCCCGGGAATTCCAGGGATTTCAGGGATTTGGGATGGACCCCGGGAATTCCAGGGATTTCAGGGATTTGGGATGGACCCCGGGAATTCCAGGATTTGGGATGGATGCTGGGAGTGTCGCTCCCACCCCTGGGAATTCCCTGGATCCCCCTGCACTCCCAGACCCCCTGGATTGCTCCAGAGCCCCCCCAAAACCCCAAGTTTTCACCCAAATTTCCCGAATTTCCCGTTCCTCACCTCCTGCCAGACGTGGTGGTGGCTGAGGAAGCAGCGGCTCCTTTGTAAACCCCTGGATTCCCTGCACTCCCTGGACCCCAAATTCCATCCCAGACCCCCCAAATTCCATCCCAGACCCCCCAAAACCCCAAGTTTTCGCCCAAATTTCCCGAATTTCCTGTTCCTCACCTCCTGCCAGACCCCGTGGTGGCTGAGGAAGCAGCGGCTCCTTGGGAACTCCCTTCAATCCCAGACCCCCCAAATTCCATCCCAGACCCCCAAATTCCATCCCAGACCCCCAAATTCCATCCCAGACCCCCCAAAACCCCAAGTTTTCACCCAAATTTCCCGAATTTCCTGCTCCTCACCTCCTGCCAGACCCCGTGGTGGCTGAGGAAGCAGCGGCTCCTTTGTAAACCCCTGGATTCCCCTTTGACTCCCTGGACCCCAAATTCCATCCCAGACCCCCCAAAACCCCAAGTTTTCACCCAAATTTCCCAAATTTGGGGTTCCTCACCTCCTGCCAGACGTGGTGGTGGCTGAGGAAGCAGCGGCTCCTTGGGAACTCCCTGCACTCCCAGACCCCCAGGATTGCTCCAGACCCCCCAAATTCCATCCCAGACCCCCCAAATTCCATCCCAGACCCCCCCAAAACCCCAAATTTTGCCCAAATTTCCCAAATTTGGGGCTCCTCACCTCCTGCCAGACGTGGTGGTGGCTGAGGAAGCAGCGGCTCCTTGGGAACTCCCTGCACTCCCAGACCCCCAGGATTGCTCCAGACCCCCCAAATTCCATCCCAGACCCCCCCAAAACCCCAAATTTTGCCCAAGTTTCCCAAATTTGGGGCTCCTCACCTCCTGCCAGACGTGGTGGTGGCTGAGGAAGCAGCCCACCTCGCCGTGGGTCAGCGCCCGCCCGTGGAAGGGGTCCCGGTAGCCCGGCAGCATCCGCACCCCCAGCGCCTCCACCCGGCTGCGGTTCAGCGCCCTGCGGGCACGGAACGTTCCGGAACGGGCTCTGGGGCTCTGGGGGGGTCGGGGATAATGCAGAGGGGGATTTGCCCAAAATCCGGGGAAATTGACCCAAAATCCAGGGAAATTCACCTCGAAATGGATGAGAAAATGGAGAAATTCACCCCGAAATCCAGGGAGAAATGGGGAAAATTCAGCCAAAATCTGGGGGAATTTACCCAAAATCCAGGGGGAAATGGAGAAATTCACCCCGAAATCTGGCAAAGTTCACCCAAAAAGCTACGGAAATTCACCCAAAATCCAGGGAAATTCAGCCAAAATCTGGGGAAAGTTCCAGAACGGGGGTCTGGAGGGGTCGGGGATAATGCAGAGGGGGATTTGCCCAAAATCCGGGGAAATTGACCCAAAATCCAGGGAAATTCACCTCGAAATGGATGAGAAAATGGAGAAATTCACCCCGAAATCCAGGGGGGAATCTGGGGGAATTCAGCCAAAATCCAGGGAGAAATGGGGAAAATTCACCCAAAATCTGGGGGAATTTACCCAAAATCCAGGGGGAAATGGGGAAAATTCACCCAAAATCTGGGGGAATTTACCCAAAATCCAGGGGGAAATGGAGAAATTCACCCCGAAATCTGGGGGAATTTACCCAAAATCCAGGGGGAAATGGGGAAAATTCACCCAAAATCTGGCAAAATTCACCCAAAAACTACGGAAATTCACCCAAAATCCAGGGAAATTCAGCCAAAATCTGGGAGGAAATGGGGAAATCTGGGTGAATTTAGCCAAAATCTGGGGGGAAATTGACTCAAAATCTGGAGGGGAAATGGAGAAATTCACCCAAAATCTGGGGGGAAATGAGGAAACCGAGGGGAAATGGGGATAAATAGGGAAAAATTGGGGAAATCTAGGAGGAAAATGGGGAAAATTTGGGGGAAAGTCACCCAAAATCCAGGAAAATTGATCCAAAATCTGGGGAAATTGCCCCAAAATCCTGGGGAAAGTTCCAGAACAGGGATCTGGGGGGGTCTGGGATAATGCAGAGGGGGATTTGCCCAAAATCCGGGGGGAAATGGGGAAATCTGGGGGGATTCAGCCAAAATCTGGGAGAATTTATCCAAAATCTGGGGGGAAATTCACCCTGAAATCTGGGGAAATTCATCCAAAATCCGGGGGGAAATCTGGGGGAATTCAGCCAAAATCGGGGGGAAATGGGGAAATTCACCCAAAATCTGATCTGGGGAAATTGACCCAAAATCTCAGGAAATTCACTCAAAATCTGGGGGAAAATGGGGAAATCTGGGGGAAATGAGGAAATCTGGGGGGAAATGAGGAAATCTGGGGAAATTCACCCAAAATCTGCAGAAATTCACCCAAAATCTGGGGAAATTCACCCAAAATTGGGGGAATTCACCCAAAATCTGGGGAAATTCACCCAAAATCTGGGGAAATTCACCCAAAATTGGGGGAATTCACCCAAAATCTGCAGAAATTCACCCTGATATCCAGGGAAATTAGCCCAAAATCTGGGGAGAAATGGAGATATCTGAGGGGAAATCTGGGGGTCTCTGGGGGTGTTTTTGGGGTGTTTTTGGATGTTTTGGGGGGCTTTTGGGGGGGTTTTTGGGGGCTTCTTGGGGGTCTCTGGGGGATTTTTGGGGGGGGTTTTAGGGGGTGCCTCTGGGGGTGTTTTTTGGGGTGTTTTGGGGTGGATTTGGGTGTCTTTTAGGGTGTTTTTGGGATGTTTTTGGGTGTTTTTGGGGTGTTTTTGGGGGTTTTGGGGTGTTTTGGGGGTTTTGGGGGCTTTTTGGGGGCTTTTTGGGGGGTGCCTCTGGGGGTGTTTTTTGGGGTGTTTTGGGGTGGATTTGGGTGTCTTTTAGGGTGTTTTTGGGATGTTTTGGGGTGTTTTTGGGGTGTTTTTGGGGGTTTTGGGGTGTTTTGGGGGTTTTGGGGGGCTTTTTGGGGGCTTTTTGGGGGGTGTCTCTGGGGGTGTTTTTTGGGGTGTTTTGGGGTGGATTTGGGTGTCTTTTAGGGTGTTTTTGGGATGTTTTTGGGTGTTTTTGGGGTGTTTTTGGGGGTTTTGGGGGGCTTTTTGGGGGATCTCTGGGGGATTTTTGGGGGGTTTTTGGGGGGTGTCTCTGGGGGTGTTTTTTGGGGTGTTTTTGGGGTGTTTTTGGGTGTTTTTGGGGTTTTTTTGGGGTGTTTTTGGGGTGTTTTTGGGTGGATTTGGGTGTTTTTTAGGGTGTTTTTGGGGGTTTTTGGGGTGTTTTTGGGGTGTTTTTGGGGTGTTTTTGGGGTGTTTTTGGGGTTTTGGGGGGTTTTTGGGGTGTTTTTGGGGTCTCACCGTCCGTCCACGGCCTCCACCAGTTTGGGGCTCACCCCCAGCTCGTGCAGCGAGCGCAGCATCCGCGCCCGGCGCCACGAACGGCGGCGCAGGTTGATCAGGAACACCTGGGGAAAAGAGGGAAAAATGGGGAAAAATGGGGAAAAATGGGGAAACTGGGGGGAAATGGAGAAAAATTGGGGGCAAAACGTGGAAATCTGGGAGAAATAGGGGAAAATTGGGGGATTCACCCAAAATGTGATCTGGGGAAAGTGACCCAAAATCCAGGGGAAATGGGGAAATTCACCCTGAAATCCAGGGGAAATGGGGAAATCTGGGGGGAAATGGGGAAATCAGGGGGAATTCACCCAAAATCACAGAGGAAATGGGAAATTCACACCAAAATCTGAGGGGAAAATGGGGAAAAACTGGGGGGGAAATGGGGAGAAATTGGGGAAATCTGGGGGATTCAGCCAAAATCTGGGGGGAAATAGGAAAATCTAGGGGAAAATGGGGAAAATGGGGAGAAAATGGGGGAAAATTGAGGGGAAATGGGGAAATCTGGGGGAATTCACCCAAAATCTGGGGAATTCACCCAAAATCCGGAGGGAAACGGGGAAAAACTGTGGGGGAAATTGGGGAAATCTGGGAGGATTCACCCAAAATCCAGGGGGAAATGGGAAATTCACCCCAAAACCCAGGAGAAAATGGGGAAATTGGGGGGATTCACCCAAAATCCAGGGGGAAATGGGGAAATTCACCCAAAATCTGTGAGGAAAATGGGGAAAAACTGGGGGAAAATGGGGGCAAACTGGGGGGAAATGGGGAAAAACTGGGAAAAACTGAGGAGAAAATGGGGAAAAATTGGGGAAACGTGGGGGGATACACCCAAAATCAGGGGGGAAATGGGGAAATCTGGGGGAAAATAGGGAAATCTGGGGGATTCACCTGAAATCCAGGGGGAAATTGGGAAATTCACCCCGAAATCCAGGGGGAAATCTTGAGGGAAACGGGGATATATGGGGGAAATTGGGGACAGCTGGGGGGAAAACTGGGGAGAAATGGGGAAATCTGGGGGGATTCGCCCAAAATCCAGGGGGAAATGGGGAAATCCAGGAGGAAAATGGGGAAATCCAGGAGGAAAATGGGGAAATTTGGGGGCATTCACCCAAAATCTGGGGGAAATTGAGAGATCTGAGGAGATTTGCCCAAAATCCAGAAATAAAGAAGGAAAACGACCCAAAATCCCAAGGAAAGGGTGGGAAAGGCCCCAGATCTCAGTGGAATTCCGAGGGAGGGGCTCCCACCTCATCAAATCCCAGCTTGTCCAGGACCTTGGGAGGGACCCACACGTGTGGGGAGGGCTCGGCCGGAGGCAGCTTCACTGTGGGAACGGGAAAATTCCGTGGGGATGGGCCCTAAATCCATGGAAATGAGCCCCGAATCCCACGGGAATGGGCCCCAAATCCTGTAGGAAATGGGCTCCAAATCTCGAGGGAATGGGCCCCAAATTCCATGAGAATGGGCCCTAAATCCCAAAGGAATAGGTCCTCAAATCCCATGGGAATTGGTCCCTAAATCCCAAAGAAATCAGCCCCAAAATCCCAAAGGAATTGGCCCCAAATCCAATGGGAATGAGCCCCAAATCTTGGGGGAATGGGCCTCTAAATCCTGTGGGAATCAGCCCCAAACCCCATGGCAGTGAGTCTCAAATCCCGTGGGAATGAGCCTCTAAACCCCATGGGAATGGGCCCTAAATCCCATAGGAATGGCCCCCAAATCCCAAAGGAATCAGCCCCAAATCCCATGGAATGGGCCTTAAATCCCATTGGAATTGGCCCCTAAATCCCATTGGAATTGGCCCCCAAATCCCATGGGAATGGCCCCCAAATCCCATGGGAATGGGCCCTGAATCCCAAAGGAATCAGCCCCAAATCCCATAGGAATCAGCCCCAAATCCCATGGGAATGGGCCCTAAATCCCATAGAAATCAGCCCCAAATCCCATGGGAATGGGCCCTGAATCCCATAGGAATCAGCCCCAAATCCCATGGGAATGGGCCCTAAATCCCATAGGAATGGCCCCCAAATCCCATGGGAATGGGCCCTGAATCCCAAAGGAATCAGCCCCAAATCCCATGGAATGGGCCTTAAATCCCATTGGAATTGGCCCCTAAATCCCATTGGAATTGGCCCCCAAATCCCATGGGAATGGGCCCTAAATCCCATAGGAATCAGCCCCAAATCCCATGGGAATGGGCCCTAAATCCCATAGGAATCAGCCCCAAATCCCATGGGAATGGCCCCCAAATCCCATGGGAATGGGCCCCAAATCCCATGGGAATGGGCCCTAAATCCCATAGGAATGGGCCCTAAATCCCAAAGGAATCAGCCCCAAACCCCATGGGAATGGGCCCTAAATCCCAAAGGAATCAGCCCCAAATCCCACAGGACTCAACCCAATCCAGTGGGAATGAGCCCCAGGTCCCAGCGGAACATTTCCCATCCTGGGGGTGAAGAATTCCCAATCCCAGGGGTCCCATCCCAGGATCCTTCTCCTCCCCACCATCCCAAAGCCCTGAATCCATCGGGATCCACTGGGATCCTCCTCTCCCACCCAATCCCAAAGCTCTGAATCCTTTGGGATCCATTGGGATCCATTGGAATCCATTGGGATCCTTCACTCCCCACAATCCCAAAGCCCTGAATCCATCGGGATCCATTGGGATTCTTCCTTCCCCCACAATCCCAAAGCTCTGAATCCCTTGGGAACCTTTGGGATCCTTTAGGATCCTCCTCTCGCCCCCAAGCCCAGAGCCCTGAATCCTTTGGGATCCATTGGGATCCCTCTGCCCCCGCGATCCCAAGGCTCTGGATCCATTGGGATCCTTTGGGATCCACTGGGATCCTCCTCTCCCCCGCAATCCCAAGGCCCTGGATCCATTGGGATCCATTGGGATCCTTTGGGATCTATTGGGATCCCTCTCCCCCCACAATCCCAAGGCCCTGGATCCTTTGGGATCCTTCCCTCCCTCCAATCCCAAAGCTCAGAATCCATTGGGGTCCCTCCCTCTCCCAAAATCCCAAAGCTCCGAATCCATCGGGATCCATCGGGATCCATCGGGATCCACTGGGATCCTTCCCTCCCCACGATCCCAAGGCCCCGGATCCATTGGGATCCATTGGGATCCACTGGGATCCCCCGGGATCTCACCCATGATCTCCAGCTGGACGTGCAGGAAGTTCTCGGCCTCGTCCTCCAGGGAGCTCTGGGAGCGCAGCGGCACCGGCAGGAACCCGAACTGCTCCCGGTTGGAGACAAACATCTGCACACCTGGGAATAACGGGAATAACGGGAATAACGGGATTGGGAACGGGAACCCGAACTGCTCCCGGTTGGACACGAACATCTGCACACCTGGGAATAACGGGAATAACAGGATTGGGAACGGGAACCCGAACTGCTCCCGGTTGGACACGAACATCTGCACGCCTGGGAATAACGGGAATAACGGGAATAACAGGATTGGGAACGGGAACCCGAACTGCTCCCGGTTGGACACGAACATCTGCACGCCTGGGAATAACGGGAATAACGGGAATAAAGGGAATAATGGGATTGGGAATGGGAACGGGAACCCGAACTGCTCCCGGTTGGACAGAACATCTGCACGCCTGGGAATAACGGGAATAACGGGAATAACAGGATTGGGAACGGGAACCCGAACTGCTCCCGGTTGGACACGAACATCTGCACGCCTGGGAATAACGGGAATAACGGGAATAAAGGGAATAATGGGATTGGGAATGGGAACGGGAACCCGAACTGCTCCCGGTTGGACAGAACATCTGCACGCCTGGGAATAACGGGAATAACGGGAATAACGGGATTGGGATTGGGAACGGGAACCCGAACTGCTCCCGGCTGGACACGAACATCTGCGCGCCTGGGATGGGATGGGATTGGGAATAACGGGAATAACAGGAATAACGGGAATAATGGGATTGGGAACCCGAACTGCTCCCGGTTGGAGACGAACATCTGCACGCCTGGGAATAACAGGAATAATGGGAATAACGGGAATAACGGGATTGGGATTGGGAATGGGAACCTGAACTGCTCCCAGTTGGAGACAAACATCTGCACACCTGGGATGGGATTGGGAATAATGGGATTGGGATTGGGAACGGGAACCCGAACTGCTCCCGGTTGGACACGAACATCTGCACACCTGGGATGGGATTGGGAATAACGGGAATAACGGGAATAATGGGATTGGGAACACGAACTGCTCCTGGTTGGACACGAACATCTGCACACCTGGGAATAACGGGAATGTTGGGAATAACGGGATTGGGAATGGGAATGGGATCCCTCGGGATTGGGATCGGGGATGGAACCAGAGCAGGATCAGGATGGGGGAGTCACTCCTGTACTGGGGTCACTCAGAGTCGATCTCAAATCCCAGCCCAATTTCAACCCCAACCCAACCCCACCAATCCCCATCCCGCTGCTCACCGGCGCGGCGGCAGGCGGCGCCCAAGGCCAGGATGTCGTCCCAGTCCCATCCTGCCCCAACCCAACTCAACCCAACCCAACAATCCCAACCCAACTCAACCCATCCCAACTCAACAATCCCATCAATCCCAACTCAACCCATCAATCCCGACCCAACCCAACTGAACACAACCCAACAATCCCAACCCAACCCAACAATCCCAACTCAACCCATCCCATCCCAAACCAACAATCCCAACTCAACAATCCCATCAATCCCAACTCAACCCATCAATCCCGACCCAACCCAACTGAACACAACCCAACAATCCCAACCCAACCCAATAAAACTCAATAATCCCAGCTCAACTCATCAATCCCAACACAACCCAACTCAACCCAACCCAACAATCCCAAACCAACTCAACCCAGGTCCCCCATCCTCACCGGCGTGTCGGCAGGCAGCGGCGAAGACCAGGATGTCGTCCCAGTCCCAACCCAACCCAACTCAACCCTACCCATCAATCCCATCCCAAACTGACCATCCCACGCCCATTGCCAGTGCTCACCGGTGTGATGACAGGCGGTGGTAAAGACCAGGATGTCATCCCAAACCAACCCAACCCAACAATCCCAACCCAACTGAACCCAACCCATCCCAACAATCCCAACCCAACCCATCCCAACAATCCCAACTCAACCCATCCCAACAATCCCAACCCAACCCAACCCATGCCCACTGCCGATGCTCACCGGCGTGGCGGCAGGCGGCGGCAAAGACCAGGATGTCGTCCCAATCCCAACCCAACTCAACCCAACCCATCTCAAGAGTCCCAACTCAACTCAACCCATCAATCCCAACGCAACCCCGGTGCCCCGTCCTCACCGGCGTGGCGGCAGGCGGCGGCGAACACCAGGATGTCGTCCCAGGGGCCGCCGTAGCCGGGCGGGGGCGGGTGGAAGGCCAGGTGCCGCGCGCGCTCCCGGCGCAGGTCCAGCAGGAACGTCGAGTGCACCATGGGCACCGCGAAGCAGCCGCGGCGCTCCCGGCGCCGGATCGGCAGGTAGGCGGCCGTGCGCCGGTAATAGCCCTGGGAATGGGGAGAGTGACCAATGAGTGACCATGAGTGACCAATGAGTGACCGCTGAGTGACCACTGAGTGACCACTGGGATCGGCAGGTAGGCGGCCGTGCGCCGGTAATAGCCCTGGGAACGGGGGAGAGTGACCAATGAGTGACCATGAGTGACCAATGAGTGACCGTTGGGAATGGGGGGAGTGACCGCTGAGTGACCGCTGGGATCGGCAGGTAGGCAGCCGTGCGCCAGTAATAGCCCTGGGAACGGGGGAGAGTGACCAATGAGTGACCAATGAGTGACCACTGGGATCGGCAGGTAGGCGGCCGTGCGCCGGTAATAGCCCTGGGAATGGGGAGAGTGACCAATGAGTGACCAGTGAGTGACCAATGAGTGACCAATGAGTGACCCTGAGTGACCACTGAGTGACCACTGGGATCGGCAGGTAGGCGGCCGTGCGCCGGTAATAGCCCTGGGAACAGGGGACAGTGACCAATGAGTGACCCTGAGTGACCAATGAGTGACCACTGGGAATGGGGCCAGAAGGGCTGGAATGACCACTGGGAATGAGGGAATGGCCACGCCCTCACCTGTCTGTGCCCTCACCCATCAGTGCCACACCCTCGCCTGTGCCCACCCTCACCTGTGCCCACTCTCTCCTGTCAGTGTCACACCCTCACCTGTGCCACATCCTCACCTGTCAGGGTCACACCCTCACCTGCGGGGTGATGCCGCACCAGAAGTTGGAGTAGGCGGCGCGCGAGTCCAGCATGGGCGCCACCACGGTTCTGTTCTCGGCCACCAGCACGGCCAGCGTGTCGGGGTTCACCAGGACATTGTCAGCGTCCAGGAACTGTGGGGGACACACCTGAGTTACACCTGGGACACACCTGGGACACACCTGTGTGACATCTGACACACCTGTGATACACCTGAGTTACACCTGAGTTACACCTGAGTTACACCTGGGACACCCCCAGCGTGTCGGGGTTCACCAGGACATTGTCAGCGTCCAGGAACTGCGACACAGATACCTGTGTGACACCTGGGACACACCTGGGACACACCTGTGTGACATCTGACACACCTGTGATACACCTGAGTTACACCTGAGTTACACCTGGGACACCCCCAGCGTGTCGGGGTTCACCACGACATTGTCAGCGTCCAGGAACTGTGGGGGACACACCTGAGTTACACCTGGGACACACCTGGGACACACCTGTGATACACCTGAGTTACACCTGAGTTACACCTGAGTTACACCTGGGACACCCCCAGCGTGTTGGGGTTCACCAGGACATTGTCTGAGTCCAGGAACTGGGGACACACCTGAGACACCTGGGTCACACCTGGGACCCCTCCCCACATTCAGGACCCCTCCCCAACTCAGACACAGCCACACCTATGCCTGGGTGTCCCCAATGTCCCCCACCCCGGTGCTCAGTGACCCTTGGGGACCCCTCCCCAAATTCGGGGACCCCCTCCCCAAATTCAAGACCCCCCTCCCAAATTCAGACACAGCCACACCCGAGCCTGGATGTCCCCAGTGTCCCCCACCCCAGGGCTGGGTTTGTCCCCTTTGAGGGGGCTCAGGGACCCTTGGGGGACCCCTGGACACCCCTCCCCAAATTGGGAGACCCCTCCCCAAATTCAGGGACCCCTCCCCAAATTCAGGGACCCCTCCCCAAATTGGGAGACCCCTCCCCAAATTCAGGGACCTCTCCCCAAATTGGGAGACCTCTCCCCAAACTGGGAGACCCCTCCCCAAATTGGGAGACCTCTCCCCAAATTGGGAGACCCCTCCCCAAATTCAGGGACCCCTCCCCAAATTGGGAGACCCCTCCCCAAATTGGGAGACCCCTCCCCAAATTCCGGATGCCCCCCAGCTCAGACACAGCCCCACCCGAGCCTGGGTGCCCCCGCACCAGGGCTGCGTTTGTCCCCTCTGGGGTGGCTTTTCCCCCCTCCCTGGGGCTCAGGGACCCTTGGGGACCCTTGGGGGACCCCTCCCCAAATTCGAGGACCCCTCCCCACATTCAGCCCCCCCCGTACCAGCAGGTAATCGGCCCACATGGCCCGGGCGGCCTCCAGGGCCTCCTGGCGCAGCCTCATCACGTGCTCGTAGCGCGCGGGGCTCCAGTGCTTGGGGCCCTCCTCGTCGGGGAACGACCTGGGGGGCACCGGGGGGGCACCTCAGACACCCCCAAATCCTGGGGAGACCCCCCCCGAAACCCGGGGAGAGACCCCCGAAATTTGGGGACACACAGGGACCCAAAAAACCTGAGAAAAACCCCAAAATTTGGGGTTCCCTCCTCATTGGGGAACGACCTGGGGGGCACCGGGGGCACCTCAGACACCCCCAAAATCCTGGGGAGACCCCCCCCAAATCTGGGGAGACCCCCCCAAATCCTGGGGAGAGATCCTCAATTCCAGGGAGAGACCCCCGAAATTTGGGGACCCACAGGGACCCAAAAAACCTGAGAAAAACCCCAAAATTTGGGGTTCCCTCCTCGTCAGGGAAGGACCTGGGGGCACCGGGGGCACCTCAGACACCCCCAAAATCATGGAGAGACCCCCCCCAAATCATGGGGAGAGACCCCCCCCAAACCCGGGGAGAGACCCCCGAAACCCAGGGAGAGACCCCCGAAATTTGGGGACACACAGGGACCCTCCAAACTTGAGGAAAACCCCAAAATTTGGGGACTCGTCCCCACAAATTTTGGACTTTCCTCACTGGGGAAGGGCCTGGGGGGCACCTTAGACACCCCCAAATCCTGAGGAGACCCCAAAACCACCCCGGGACCCCCCTAAATTTGTTCTGAGACCCTCCCGGGACCCCCAAAAACCCCCCAGAACCCCTCCTGGTGCCTCCCCTCTCTACAGCGACCAAACTCCCAACGCACGGGGACCCCCAAAACCCCCCCCAGGACCCCCCGGATCCCCCCCCAGACCCTTTCAAACACCCCCAGGACCCCCCCCCAAAATCCCCCAGGGACCCCCAAAGGCGTCAGAGCCCCCCCAGGCCCCCCCAGGCTGACGTGGGCTCGTCCTGGTGCCTCCAGAGCACGCGGTGGTAGCGGCCCCGCACGCGGCCCAGCCACTCGGCCAGCAGCGACGAGGTGTTGTCCACGCTGTGGTCAGCGGCCACCCTGGGGACACGGGGACACCTCGGGGTCACACGGGGTCACACGGGGTCACACAGGTGTGTCACACACAGGGTCAGTGTCACACAGGGTCAGTGTCACACCCAGGGTCAGTGTCACACACACACACAGAGGTGCCCACCCTGTGGTCAGCGGCCACCCTGGGGACACGGGGACACCTCGGGGTCACTCGGGGTCACACGGGGTCATACAGGGGTCACACAGGTGTGTCACACACAGGGCAGTGTCACACACAGGGCAGTGTCACACGGGGTCAGTGTCACACACACACACAGAGGTGTCCACGCTGTGGTCAGCGGCCACCCTGAGGGGACATGGGGACATCTCGGGGTCACAGAGTGTCACTCGGGGTCACACGGGGTCATATAGGGGTCACAAAGTGTCACACAGGGTCAGTGTCACACACAAACACACACAGAGGTGTCCACCCTGTGGTCTGGGGCCACCCTGAGGGGACACGGGGACACCTCGTGGTCACACGGGGTCACACAGGTGTGTCACACACAGGGCAGTGTCACACAGGGTCAGTGTCACCCAGGGTCAGTGTCACACACACGCACAGAGGTGTCCACCCTGTGCTCAGTGGCCACCCTGGGGGGACACGGGGACACCTCGGGGTCATTTGGGGTCACAAGAGTGTCACCTGAGTGTCACCAGGGTCACACAGGGGTGTCACAGCCAGGGGAGTTCACACAGGGTCACAGGAGTGGCACAGTGTCACACCCAGGGTCAGTGTCACACACACACACAGAGGTGTCCACCCTGTGCTCAGCGGCCACCCTGGGGGACACGGGGACATCTCGGGGTCACAAAGTGTCACTCGGGGTCACACGGGGTCACACAGAGTCACACGGGTTCATACAGGGGCCATAGAGGGGTCACAAAGTGTCACACAGGTCAGTGTCACACACAGGGTCAGTGTCACACAGGTCAGTGTCACACACAGGGTCAGTGTCACACACAGGGTCAGTGTCACACACACGCACAGAGGTGCCCACCCTGTGGTCAGCGGCCACCCTGGGGGGACACGGGGACATCTCGGGGTCACACGGGGTCACACGCAGGGGAGTTCACACAGAGTCACACAGGGTCACACGGGGTCACACAGTGTCACCCAGGGTCAGTGTCACACACACACACGCACACACACACACAGAGGTGTCCACCCTGTGCTCAGCGGCCACCCTGGGGGACACGGGGACATCTCGGGGTCACATGGGGTCACAGGAGTGTCACACAGGTGTGTCACACACAGGGCAGTGTCACACACAGGCTAGTGTCACACACTGAGCCCATCCCTGAGTGCTCCCCACACTCCCCAATGTCCCCCAATGTCCCCACTGTCCCCAGTGTCCCCAATGTCCCCAGACCTACCACAGCGCCATCCTGCCCTTGGGGCGCCGTGTCCCCCCTGTGTCCCCAATGTCTCCCAGTGTCCCCATGCCCTCCAATGTCCCCACTGTCCCCACATCCCCCAGTGTCCCCACGCCCCTCAATGTCCCCAATGCCCCCAATGTCCCCAGTGTCCCCATGCCCCCCAATGTCCCCAGTGTCCCTACACCCCTCCAGTGCCCCCACGCTCCCCAATGTCCCCAGTGTCCCCAGACCCGCCAGAGCACCATCCTGTCCTTGGGGTGCCGTGTCCCCTCAACGTCCCCAATGTCCCCACATCCCCCAGTGTCCCCGCGCCCCTCCATGTCCCCAATGTCCCCAGACCCCCCCAGTGTCCCCAATGTCCCCATGCCCTGCAATGTCCCCAGTGTCCCTACACCCCTCCAGTGCCCCCACGCTCCCCAATGTCCCCAGACGCCCCCAATGTCCCCAGTGCCCCCAGACCCACCAGAGCGCCATCCTGTCCTTGGGGTGCCGCAGCCTCTCGAGCCCCCCCAGCACCAGCGGCAGCGCATGGGCCGCGTTCCGCGCCAGCAGCGCCACGGCCACGCGCGGCGGCCGCAGCGGCGACTCCGGGTTCCAGCGCTCCTCGGGGAAATACCCGAGGGCCGGGCCGGGCCCCAGCCCCAGGCGGAGCCGCCCGGAGGAGCCGCCCGGGCCCCGCTCCGGCCCCGCCAGCAGCAGCAGCAGCAGCAGCAGCAGCGGCCACGGCCGCGCCGCCATCTTGGGCCGCCCTCACGCCAGGCCACGCCCTTCTCCCTCAGGCGCCTCACCACGTCCACGCCCACACGCGCGCTGATTGGTCAGTGCACCCCGTGGCCACGCCTACTAATGCCATATATGGGGGGTGGCCGAGAAGCCGCGCCCCGTGTTGTAGCCATGTATGGGCATAAGGTTTAGCCACGCCCACAGAGCCATATATGGGGGCGGGAGCTATGAGGCCACGCCCACTGTGTGACCATATATGGGAATGAGTGACGGGCCACGCCTCCTGTGGCCACGCCCCCTGCTCCCCTCAGAGATTCGCTGTAAAAAATTTGATTTTCCGAGGATTTTTAACTCCCGAATTTCCCATTTTTTCAAAGGGTTTCAGCACCAAAATTGCAAGGGGGAATAAAGGGAAAGAGACGGGGGAAAAAGGAGGGGGAAAGGGGGGGGAAAAAGGGAGGAAAAAGGGGAGAAAAGGAGGAAAAAAAGGGAGAAACAGAGGGGGGAAATGGGAATAAAGGGAGAAAAAATAGGAGAAAAAAAGGGGAAATGGGAATTAAGGGGGGGAAAGGGGGAAAATGAAAAAAAAGAGGAGAAAGAGGGGAAAATGGGGGAGGAAAGGAAAAGAAATGGGAATAAAGGAGGAAAAATGGGGGAAAATTGAAATAAATGGGAATCAAGGGGGAAAAGGGAGAAAAAAAGGAGGAAAAGAAGAGAAAAAAGAGGGGAAAAGGGGAAAAAAGGGTGGAGAAGGGAAGAAAAGGATGAAAAAAATGGAGGAGAAAAGGGGAAAAAAGAGGGGAAAAAACCCAAGAAATGGGAATAAAAGTGCAAAACCCAGGAATATTCGGGGGGGGGATGGGCTGAGGCCTCTGGAATTTTTTGGGATTTTTTGGGACGAGGGCGGGGCTGGAAAGGTCTGGAATGAAAAGTTCTTTTGAGAAGGAGAAATTCCTGAGGGAGGCTGGAATTTCCTGCAGAAAAATCCCAATTTTTCAGCCCTTTTTTCTTCCTTTTTATCCCTCCCAGTTCATCCCGGTTCAAATTCCCAATTTCCCCATGGATAAAGAAGGAAAATTTTCCCATTCTTGATTCCAAAAGGACCCAAAATTTGCTTTTTTCAGCCCATTTTTCTCCTTTTTATCCCTCCCAGTTCAAATTCCCAATTTTCCCATGGATAAAGAAGGAAAAATTTTCCCATTCTTGGCTCCAAACTGACCCAAAATTTGCTTTTTTCAGCCCTTTTTTCTTCCTTTTTATCCCTCCCAGTCCCTCCCAGTTTATCCCAGTTCAAATTCCCAATTTTCCCATTGATAAAGAAGGAAAATTTTCCCATTCTTGATTCCAAAAGGACCCAAAATTTGCTTTTTTCAGCTCTTTTTTACCCCTCCCAGTCCATCCCAGTTCATCCCAGTTTATATTCCAAATTTTCCCATGGATAAAGAAAGAAAAAAGTCCCATTCTTGATTCCAAAAGGACCTAAAATTTCCATTTTTCAGCCCATTTTCCTCCTTTTATCCCTCCCAGTTCCTCCCAGTCCATCCAAGGAATTCTCAGCCCAGTTCCAGCTCAGCCCAAGCACCGTTTATTCCAAAAAAAATCAAAATAAAAGCTCCTAAATCTCCAAAATCCCAATTTTTTGGCCCGTTTTGATTCATTTTTCCTCTCCCAGCTGATCCCAGTTCCTGCTGGGATTCTCAGTCCTGCTCTTGATTTCAGAATTTTTTGATTTCTTTTATTTTTTTGGGTTTTTTTTCCCCAGAATTTTGAGGATTTTCTGAGAATTCCCAGTTCAGCCAAAGCGTCCCTTGGTCCCAAAAAATTCAGGTAAAATCACAAAAAAAAAAAAAGAGTCCAAAAATCAAATAAAAAGGTCAAAAAATCCAGTCAAAAATCTCCAAAAAATTTCAAAAATCCCAAACTAAAAAGCCAAAAATCCCCCCCCCAAAAAGGTCCAAAAATCAAAAACAAAATCCAGTCAAAAATCCCAATTAATGAATCCAAAAATCCCATTGGAATTCTCAATTCCTGAGATATTTTCCCATGGAAAATCCTCAATTTCTAGGACATTTTTTCCTGGGAATTCCACAAATAATTCATTCCATTAATTAATTCACTCCATTAATTAATTTCCATTGGAATTTTCACTTCCAGAACCATTTTTTTTTCCCTGGAATTGAGAAATTCCCAGGACATTTTTCCTGGAATTCCTTAATTTTAAGGACATTTTTCCACGGAATTTTTCGATTTTAAAGAAAATTTTCATGGGAATTTCTCAATTTTAAGGACATTTTTCCATGGAATTCCTCCATTTTAAGAACATTTTTCCCATTTTTCCATGGAATTTCTCCACTTTAAAGCCATTTTTCCATGGAATTTCTCAATTTTAAAGAAATTTTTCATGGGAATTTTTCCAGCCCATTTTCCCCAGAAATTCCTCAATTTCAAGACATTTTTTATGGAATTCAGCTATTTTAAAGCCATTTTCCCATGGAATTTCTCTATTTTAAGGACATTTTCCCCCAGAATTCCTCCATTCCCAGCCCATTTTTTCCATGGAATTTCTCCATTTAAAGAACATTTTTGCTGTTTTTTTCTGGAATTTCTCCATTTTAAGGACATTTTTCCACGGAATTCCTCAATTTTAAGGACATTTTTCCCCATTTTTCCATGGAATTTCTCCATTTTAAGGACATTTTTCCTGGGAATTTCTCAATTTTAAGGACATTTTTCCATGGAATTTCTCTATTTTAAGGACATTTTGCTGGTTTTTTTTTCCAGAATTTCTCCATTCCAAGCCCATTTTTCCATGAAATTCCTCAATTTAAGAACATTTTTAAATGGAATTCCTCCATTTTAAGGACATTTTTTTCCCATTTTTCCATGGAATTTCTCCATTTTAAGGACATTTTTCCATTGAATTTCTCAATTTTAAAGATATTTTACCTGGGAATTTCCCAATTTTAAGGACATTTTTCTCTGGATTTTCTCCATTTTTCAGGACATTTTTTCATGGAATTTCTCCATTTTTCCATGGAATTTCTCCATTTCAAGGCCATTTTTCCTGGGATTTTCTCCATTTCAAGGACATTTTTGCTGTTTTTTCTGGAATTTCTCCATTTTAAGGGCATTTTTCTCTGGAATTTCTCCATTCCCAGCCCAGTTTTCTTTGGAATTTCTCAATTTTAAATACATTTTTCCTGGGAATTTCTCCATTTTAAGGACATTTTTCCATGGACTTTCTCCATTTTAAGAACATTTTTGCTGTTTTTTCCAGAATTTCCCCATTTTAAAGCCATTTTTCCTGGGAATTTCTCCATTTTAAGGACATTTTTGCTGGTTTTTTTCCCAGAATTTCCCCATTTTAAGCATTTTTCTCTGGAATTTCTCCATTCCCAGCCCATTTTTCCTTGGAATTTCTCAATTTTAAATACATTTTTCCATGGAATTTCTCCGTTTTTCCATGGAATTTCTCCATTTCAAGGCCATTTTTCCTGGGATTTTCTCCATTTCAAGGACATTTTCGCTGTTTTTTTTCTGGAATTTCGCCATTTTAGGGACATTTTTCCCAATTTTTCCCATTTCAGGGTCCCGGGGGCTCCGTCAGCTCCGCCGCCGCCTCCCGGTCCAGGAGCCACCGGAGCCGCCCCGAGCGGGGCCGGAGCCGCGCGGCCGGGACGGGATCGGGGTCCTGCTGCTCCAGGATCCGCTGCAGAGAGAAAAAATCCCAAAGTGAACCCCAAAAATGGAAAGCCCGACCCCAAAAACGGGAGTTGGGCCCCAAAAACGGCGATTTTAGACTCAAAAACGGCGATTTTAGACCCAAAACGGCGATTTTAGACCAAAAATGGCGATTTTAGACCCAAACCCGGCGATTTTAGACCCAAAAATGGCGATTTTAGCAGCAAATTTGGCGATTTTAGCCCCAAAAATGGAGAATTTTACCCCAAAAATGGAAAGCTGAAACCAAAAATGGGAGTTTAGCCCCAAAACTGGCGATTTTAGCCCCAAAAATTGAGAGTTTAGCCCCAGGATCCGCTGCAGGGACACCAAAACCACAGAATTTAACCCCAAACATGGGAGTTGAACCCCAAAATCGGCGATTTTAGACCCAAAACCGGCGATTTTAGCAGCAAATTTGGGGATTTTAGCCCCACAAATGGGGAAATGAGCCCCAAAAATTGAGAATTTAACCCCAAAAATGAAAAGCTGAAACCCAAAAATGGGAGTTTAGCCCCAAAACTGGCGATTTTAGCCCCAAAAATTGAGAGTTGAACATCAAAACCAGGGAAGTTGAACCCCAAAAATGTGGGAATTAACCCCAAAATCCTGGAAGAGTTTGAGCTCCAAATCCCCAGAAATAACTCCAAAAATCCAGGATTTAACCCCCAAAAAAACCAGGATTTAACCCCCAAAATCCCAGGAATTTCCCAAAACTCTGGGAACCATCCCCAAGATCCTGGAAGAATTTGAGCTCCAAATGCCCAGAAATAACTCCAAAAATCTGGGATTGAACCGCAGGAAAAAAAGAATTTAACCCCCAAAAATGGGATTTAAAACCCATAAAATGAGATTTAACCCCCCAAAAAAAGGGATTTAACCCCCCAAAAAACCAAAAATTGAGGATTTCAGCCCAAACCTCGAGCACAGCGGCCTTGGAGGCGCCGGTGATTGGGTGGTGTTGAGAAATGGGAATTAACCCCAAAAATCTGTGAATTAACCCCTAAAATCCTGGAATTAACCCCCCAAAAATCAGGATTTAACCCCAAAAATCCTGGAATTGACCTCAAAAATCCTGGAATTAACCCCCAAATCCGGGAATTTGACCTCAAAATCCCCAAAAATCATCGAGGTAGCCCCCAAAATCCAGGGGATAACTCAAAAAATCCCGGATTTAACCCAAAAATTGGGGATTTAACGCCCAAACCCCAGGATTTAACCCCCCAAAAAAAGGGATTTAACTCCCAAAAAACCCCAAAATTGAGGATTTCAGCCCAAACCTTGAGCACAGGGGCCTTGGAGGCGCCGGTGATTGGGTGGTGTTGAGAAATGGGAATTAACCCCAAAATCCCTGGATTTAAACCCCAAAAATCTGGAATTTGACCCCAAAAAATCAGGATTTAACCCCAAAAATCCTGGAATTAACCCCAAAAATCCTGGAATTAACCCCCAAAATCCCCAGAACAACACAAAAAATCTGGGATTTAACCCCAAAAAATCATCGATTTAACCCTCAAAAAAAGGGATTTAACCCCAAAAAACCAGGATTTAAACGCCAAAAATTGGGGATTTAACCCCCAAACTCCCAGATTTTGCCCAAAAATTGAGGATTTCAGCCCAAACCTTGATGACAGGAGCCTTGGAGGCGCCGGTGGCCACGAGCAGCACGGATTTGGCGGCGTTGAGCAGCGGCAGCGTCATCGTCACCCGCTGGGGAGGCGGCTTGGGAGAGTCCAACAGGTACGAAATGAGGGAATTCTGCTCCTGGAAATGGGGAAAAACACGGGGAAATTGGGAAAAATCCAGGGGGAAAAAACGGGGAAAAAACAGGGGGGAAATAGCACAAAAAACGGGGAAAATAATGGGGAAAATGGGGAAAATAAAGGAGAAAATAGTGGGGAAAATAAAGGAGAAAATAATGGGGAAAATAATGGGGAAATGGGGAAAATAAAAGAGGAAACAATGGGGAAAATAATGAGAAAAAGGGGGAAAATAAAGGAGAAAATAATGAGGGAAATAATGGGGAAAATAAAAAGGAAAATAATGGGGAAAATAATGGGGAAAATGGGGAAAATAAAGGAGAAAATAATGGGGAAAATAATGGGAAAATAATGGGGAAAATAATGGGGAAAATGGGGAAAATAAAGGAGAAAATAGTGGGGAAAATAATGGGGAACGTAGCACAAAAAATGGGGAAAATAATGGGAATGTTGGGAACGTTGGGAACGTTGGGAATGTTGAGAACGTTGGGAACGTTGGGAACTTTGGGAATGTTGGGAGTGTTGGGAATGTTGGGAACATTGGGAACGTTGGGAATGTTGAGAACGTCGGGAATGTTGGGAATGTTGGGAACGTTGGGAATGTTGAGAACGTTGGGAATGTTGGGAATGTTGGGAACGTTGGGATGTTGGGAACGTTGGGAATGTTGAGAACGTTGGGAATGTTGGGAATGTTGGGAACGTTGGGATGTTGGGAATGTTGGGAATGTTGGGAACGTTGGGAACGTTGGGAGTGTTGGGGACGTTGGGAATGTTGGGAACGTTGGGGATGTTGGGAACGTTGGGAACGTTGGGAACGTTGGGAACGTTGGGAATGTTGGGAACGTTGGGAGTGTTGGGATGTTGGGAACGTTGGGAACGTTGGGAACGTTGGGAACGTTGGGAACGTTTGGAATGTTGGGAACGTTGGGAGTGTTGGGAACGTTGGGAGTGTTGGGATGTTGGGAATGTTGGGAACGTTGGGATGTTGGGAATGTTGGGAACGTTGGGAACGTTGGGGACGTTGGGAATGTCGGGAATGTTGGGAATGTTTGGAATGTTGGGAATGTTTGGAATGTTGGGAACGTTTGGAACGTTGGGAACGTTGGGAATGTCGGGAATGTTTGGAATGTTGGGAATGTTTGGAACGTTTGGAACGTTGGGAACGTTGGCGGTTCGGGCTCACCTGGAGCAGGGCGTGTCCCGGGAACAGCGAGGCCGTGTGCCCGTCCGGCCCCACCCCCAACAGCAGCAGGTCAAACTGGGGGGGGTCCTCGCCTGGGAACGCCTGAAAACCAGTATGGACCAGTATGGACCAGTACGGACCAGTACAGACCAGTACGGACCAGTATGGACCAGTACGGACCAGTACGGACCAGTACGGACCAGTATGGACCAGTATGGACCAGTACGGACCAGTACGGACCAGTACGGACCAGTATGGACCAGTACGGACCAGTACGGACCAGTCTGGACCAGTACAGACCATTATGGACCAGTTCAGACCAGTATGGACCAGTACGGACCAGTACGGACCAGTACGGACCAGTACAGACCATTATGGACCAGTTCAGACCAGTATGGACCAGTACGGACCAGTACGGACCAGTACGGACCAGTACGGACCAGTCTGGACCAGTACAGACCATTATGGACCAGTTCAGACCAGTACGGACCAGTCTGGATCAGTTCAGCCCAGGGACTGATCCCAGTCCCCATTCCCAGTGCTCCCAGTCCCTCCCAGTCCCTCCCAGTATCCCCAGTACCTGTCTCAGCTGCTCCCAGTCCCCCCCAGTGCTCCCAGTCCCATTTCCCAGTGCTCCCAGTTCCTCCCAGTTCCATTCCCAGTGCTCCCAGTCCATCGCAATCCCATTCCCAGTGCTCCCAGTACATCCCAGTCCCTACCAGTCCCATTCCCAGTCCCTCCCAGTCTCTTCCAGTTTGCCCAGTATCCCCAGTACCTGTCTCAGCTGCTCCCAGTTCCATTCCCAGTGCTCCCAGTCCATCCCAGTCCCTCCCAGTATCCCCAGTCCCCATTCCCAGTCCCTCCCAGTGCCACCAGTACCCATTCCCAGTCCCAGTATTCCCAGTCTCTCCCAGTTCCATTCCCAGCGCTCCCAGTCCCTCCCAGTTGCCCCAGTCCCCATTCCCAGTGTTCCCAGTTTGCCCAGTACCTGCCTCAGCTGCTCCCAGCCCCATTCCCAGTGCTCCCAGTCCCCATTCCCAGTCCCTCCCAGTTCATTTCCAGTCCCTCCCAGTATCCCCCAGTCCCTCCCAGTATCCCCGGTACAATCCCAGTAACCCCCCCCAGTATCCCCCAGTTCCCTCCCAGTCCCTCCCAGTATCCCCAGTCCCCATTCCCAGTCCCTCCCAGTCCCTCCCAGTGCTCCCAGTTTGCCCAGTACCTGTCTCAGCTGCTCCCAGTGCCCATTCCCAGTACTCCCAGTTTGCCCAGTCCCTCCCAGTGCTCCCAGTGTTCCCAGTACCTGTCTCAGCTGCTCCCAGTCCCTCCCAGTGTTCCCAGTGCTCCCAGTCCCATTCCCAGTGCTCCCAGTCCCATTCCCAGTGCTCCCAGTCCCATTCCCAGTACTCCCAGTTTGCCCAGTCCCATTCCCAGTGCTCCCAGTCCCATTCCCAGTGCTCCCAGTTTGCCCAGTACCTGTCTCAGCTGCTCCCCGTCCCCCTCCCAGTGCTCCCAGTATCCCCAGTCCCATTCCCAGTGCTCCCAGTCCCATTCCCAGTACTCCCAGTGTTCCCAGTACCTGTCTCAGCTGCTCCCCGTCCCCCTCCCAGTGCTCCCAGTATCCCCAGTCCCATTCCCAGTGCTCCCAGTATCCCCAGTCCCATTCCCAGTGCTCCCAGTCCCATTCCCAGTGCTCCCAGTTTGCCCAGTCCCATTCCCAGTGCTCCCAGTCCCATTCCCAGTCCCTCCCAGTGTTCCCAGTACCTGTCTCAGCCTCCCCTCGTATTCCCGCGCGGCCTCGGCCGGGCCCAGCTCGGAACGGACCCAGAGCACGCGGGGGGGGGCAGCGAGCTGGGGCAGCAGCTGGGCCTGAAGGGGTTAAACTGGTTAAACTGGGCTAAACTGGGAACACTGGGCCTGAGGGGGTTAAACTGGTTAAACTGGGAACACTGGGACTGAGGGGGTTAAACTGGTTAAACTGGTTAAACTGGGAACACTGGGCCTGAGGGGGTTAAACTGGTTAAACTGGTTAAACTGGGAACACTGGGCCTGAGGGGGTTAAACTGGTTAAACTGGGCTAAACTGGGCAAACTGGTTAAACTGGGACAGCAGCTGGGACTGGAGCAGTTAAACTGGGGGGCACTGGGAGGGACTGGGAGGGAAATGGGGGGAACTGGGAGGGGAACTGGGCCAGACTGGGAGGGACTGGGAGGGAAATGGGGGGAACTGGGAGGGACTGGGAGCACTGGGAGGAGCTGGGAAAAGCTGAGGGGAGCTGAGGAGACACTGAGGGGGAAATGGGGGGAACTGGGAGGGGAACTGGGCCAGACTGGGAGGGACTGGGAAGGGACTGGGGGGAACTGGGCCGAACTGGGCCAGACTGGGAGCACTGGGAAGGGACTGAGGGGAACTGGGAGGGGAACTGGGCCAGACTGGGAGGGACTGGGAAGGGACTGGGGGGAACTGGGAGGGGAACTGGGCCAGACTGGGAGGGAGCGGTGCAGCCCCGCAGGCCGTGGCGGAGCCGCGCTCACCCGGTAGGCGCCGCCGGTGCTCTCGGGGTGCTCGGGCGGCACCAGGCGCTCATCGCAGAACGCCACGAGCCAGCGGCTCGGCTCGGAGCCGGCCACGGCGCTGAGGGCGGGCGGCAGCTCCCGCGCCAGCAGCTGCACCAGCGAGCCCCCGGACAGCCCCAGCGTGAAGCGGCCGCCGCTCGCCACCGCCTCGGCCGCCGCCTCCGCCACCGACCGCGCCAGCGCCGCGCCGAGCTCGCCTGGGGACGGGAACACCGACACGGCCGCCATGATGGCGGCGCCGGTGAGGGAGGAGGAAGTGGCGTCAGTAGCGCGACGCCAGCAGCGCGACGCGTTGCTAAGCGACCACCACGGGGAGTTGCGTCAGAGCGCGACGCGTCGCTTAGCATTTCTATTGGTTGGCAACGCGGCTGGAGGCAGATGATTGGGTGAGGCGTGAGGCGGGGAAAAGAGGGAGGGGCTAAATTAGAATATTGGGCGGGGTTATGCAAATATAAGCGGGGTTATGCAAATATAGGGCGGGGCTTACTGAGGCATGCGCTCTTGGCGCCCCCTAGCGGGGGAGGAGGGCGCGGGAACCCCCCCCCCCCCAAAATCAGGACCCCCAAAACCCCGAGACCCCTCCCCAAAACGGGGACGCCCTCCCTGGGCCCCAAAATTGGGACCACACGACCCCGGAACCCTCTGCCCATAACCGGGACCCCCAAAATCAAAACCTCAAAATCCCGGGACCCCTCCCCATAACCGGGACCCCCCCAAACCAAAATCAAAACCCCTCAAACCTGGGACCCCCACCCCAAAACAGAGACCCCAAAACCCAACCCTGACCCAAAACCAAAACCGGGACCCCCCAAAACCAAAACCGGGACCCCCCAAAACCAAAACCCCACAACCACGAGACCCCTCTGGCCTTGGGGACCCCCCCAAAACAAAAACCCCCAAACCCCGGGACCCCCTCCCCAAAACCGGGACCCCCCAAAACCAAAACCGGGACCCCCAAAACCAAAACCGGGACCTCCCAAAACCACAACCCCACAATCCCGGGACCCCTCCCCAAAACCGGGACCCCCCAAACCAAAATCAAAACCCCTCAAACCTGGGACCCCCACCCCAAAACAGAGACCCCAAAACCCAACCCTGACCCAAAACCAAAACCGGGACCCCCCCAAAACAAAACCCCCAAAACCCCGAGACCCCCTCCCCAAAACTGGGACCCCCCAAAACCAAAACCCCACAACCACGAGACCCCTCCCCACAACCGGGACCCCCCAAAACCCCCAAAACCCCGAGACCCCCTCCCCAAAACCGGGACCTCCCAAAACCAAAACCGAGACCCCAAAACCAAAACCCCACAACCACGAGACCCCTCTGGCCTTGGGGACCCCCCCAAAACAAAAACCCCCAAACCCCGGGACCCCCTCCCCAAAACCGGGACCCCAAAATCGGGACCCCCCCAAAGCCTCGGGGACCCCTCCCCCACCGTGCCGCCCCTCCCCCAGGGCGCCGTTAATCGGATTTGCCCCAATCCCAAATCCCAAATCCCAAATCCCAAATCCGAGACCGGAGGCGACCCCAGGGGGCTCCACCCTTTAAAAAATCTTTTATTTTCGGGGTTCCACCCCTTTTTTGGGGTTTCCATCCGTTTTTTGGGGGGTTTTCAGCCCTTTTTTTTGGGGGGCTATCCCATTTTTGGGGTTTCCATTCCTTTTTTGCGCTTTCCATCCCATATTTTTGGCTTTTTCACCCCCATTTTTATCCCCCCAGTTACTGGTTTTGGGGTTTCCGTCCATTTTGGAGTTTTTTTTGGGGGGGTTTCCATTCATTTTTCTGGAGTTTCCATCCCTTTTTGAGGGGCTTTTCGTCCAATTTTTGGGGGTTTCATCCCCTTTTTGGGGTTCCATCCCATTTTTGAGGGGTTTTCCTCCCCATTTTTTAGGGGTTTCCATTCCATTTTTGGGGTCTCCATCCATTTTTTGGGGTCTCCATCCATTTTTTGGGGTCTCCATCCATTTTTTGGGGTCTCCATCCATTTTTTGGGGGTTTCCATTCCATTTTTGGGGTTTCCATTTCATTTTTGGGGTCTCCATCCATTTTTGGGGGGTCTCCATTCCATTTTTGGGGTTTCCATTCCATTTTTGGGGTCTCCCTTCCATTTTTGGGGTCTCCATCCATTTTTTGGGGTCTCCATCCATTTTTTGGGGGTCTCCATCCATTTTTGGGGTCTCCATCCATTTTTGGGGTCTCCATCCATTTTTTGGGGGTTTCCATTCCATTTTTGGGGTCTCCATCCATTTTTGGGGTCTCCATTCCATTTTTGGGGTTTCCATTCCATTTTTGGGGGTCTCCATCCATTTTTGGGGTCTCCATCCATTTTTGGGGTCTCCATCCATTTTTTGGGGGGTTTCCATTCCATTTTTGGGGTCTCCATCCATTTTTTGGGGTCTCCATCCATTTTTGGGGTCTCCATCCATTTTTGGGGTCTCCATCCATTTTTTGGGGGGTTTCCATTCCATTTTTGGGGTCTCCATCCATTTTTTGGGGTCTCCATCCATTTTTTGGGGGGTTTCCATTCCATTTTTGGGGTTCCATCCCATTTTTGAGGGGTTTTCCTCCCCATTTTTTGGGGGTTTCCATTCCATTTTTGGGGTCTCCATCCATTTTTTGGGGTTTCCATTCCATTTTTTGGGGTTTCCATTCCATTTTTGGGGTCTCCATCCATTTTTTGGGGTCTCCATCCATTTTTGGGGTCTCCATCCATTTTTTGGGGTCTCCATCCATTTTTGGGGGATTTTCATCCCATTTTTGGGGGGCGGGGGGATTTCTATCCCATTTTTGGGGATTCCATTCCCCCATTTTTGGGATAAAATCCCACTTTTTTTGGGCTAAACCCCCATTTTTTAGGGTAACTCACCACTGCTTTGATTAAACCCTCATTTTTTTTATAGAACCCACCACTTTAAGGGATAAAATCCCGCTTTTTTTGGATAAATCCCCCATTTTTGGGATAAACTCCCAGGGTTTTTTAATAGAATACCCATTTTTAGAGATAAAATCTGACTTTTTTGGGATAAAACTCCATTTTTAGGGACAAAATCCCACCTTTTTTTAAATAAATTCCCCATTTTTGGGGATAAAATCCCCATTTTCAGGGATAAAATCCCACATCTTTTTTATAAACTCCCCATTTTTGGGATAAATCCCAATTTTTTTTAATAAAACCCCAAATTTTTTAGCAAATCCCCAATTTTTTTTGGGATAAATCCCCAATTTTTTGGGATAAATCCCCATTTTTTGGGGTAAATTCCCCGTTTTTTGGGACAAAATCCCATTTTTGGGGATAAAATCCCATTTTTTGGGATAAACTCCCCATTTTTGGGATAAAATCCCAATTTTTGGGATAAACTCCCCATTTTTGGGGATAAAATCCCTTTTTTTGGAATAAACTCCCAATTTTTGGGGATAAAATCCCCATTTTTTGGGAAAAACTCCCCATTTTTGGGGGTAAATTCCCCATTTTTTGGGATAAAATCCCCATTTTTTGCCCCCAATGGCCCTGGGACCCCTCCCCCAGCCCCTCCCGCCCCTCCCCCTCCCCCGCCGTTAATTAACCCGTTAATGAATCCCTTAATTAATCCGCTCGCGGTTAATCCCCGCTCGGCAGGAGCCGCGAGGGAGCTGCGGCTCCTTTTGGCCGCGATTTTTTGGGAAAAAATTCCGATTTTTCCCTTTCTTTTCCCTCCACCAGGGCTCTTTTTCGGGGCGGATAAATCCCCATTTTCTAAGGATAAATTCCCATTTTTTTAGGGATAAAATCTTCATTTTTTAGGGCTAAACTCCTATTTTTTTTAGATATAAAATCCATTTTTTTTAGCACTAAAACCCTTATTTTTGGCGGGTAAATGCCCAATATTTTCGGGATAAACCCCCCATTTTTTATTGATAAATCCCCATTTTTTTAATAGGGATAAATTCTTCCTTTTTTAGGGATAAACTCCTATGTTTTTAGGGATAAACTCCTAATTTTTTAGGGATAAACTCCTATTTTTTTAAGGATAAACTCCTATTTTTTTAGGGATAACCCCCCCATTTTTTAGGGATAAACTCGCCATCTTTACCTTGAAAAATCCCATTTTGAGCTCTAAAACCCCAATTTTTTTAAAACAAACCCCCCTTTTTAATGCTAAAACCCCGATTTTTTCCAGGGATAAATCCCTCACTTTTAGGGATAAACTCCCAATTTTTTTAGCCATAAACCCCTTATTTTTACCTTGAAAAATCCCATTTTTACCTCCAGAAACCCCATTTTTTTAGTGACAACCCCCCATTTTTCTCCCCAAGACCCCCACTATTATTTTTCCCCCCAAATCCCAAATATTTTTGTTTCCCAAATCCCCATTTTTACCTTGAAAAATCCCATTTTTTACCTCTAAAATCCCCATTTTTACCTTGGAAAATCCCATTTTTATCTCTAAAACCCCCATTTTTTTAGCAATAGCCCCCCATTATTTTCCTCCCCAAACCCCAATTACTTTCGTCCCCCGAACCCCCATTTTTACCGCTAAATCTCCCATTTTTCCAGTGATAAACCCCCATTTTTTCAGCTATAAACCCCTCATTTTTACCCTGAAAAATCCCATTTTTGGCTCTAAAAATCCCATTTTTTTTAGCGGCTACCCCCCATATTTCCCCACTACCGCTATTACCACTATCGCTATTAATTATTGCTAATTACCCCGATGGCGTGGGCGCTGTTCTCGGGGCGGGCGCTGCTTTACCTCTAAACTCTCATCTTTCCATTGAAAAATCCCATTTTGGACCTTGAAAAATCCCCTTTTTTTAGTGACAGCCCCCCATTTTTTCCTCCCCATTACCATTATTATCATTACTAATTTTTTTTAATAATATAATTACTTTTTCCCCCGTTGTTTCCATGGCGTGGGCGCCGTTCTCGGGGCGGGCGCTGCTGTGGCGGCGGCACCTGGACAATCTTTACCTCTAAACCCCCATTTTTACCTCTAAAACCTCACATTTTTTAGCACCAGATCCCTGTTATTTTTGCCCCCCAAACCCCCATTTTTTTCAGTGATAAATCCCCATTTTTTCAGGATTAACCCCCCATTTTTTCAGCTACAAACTCCTCCTTTTTACCCTGAAAAACCCCATTTTTTCTTACGTAAACCCCCCATTTTCCCCCCGAAAACCGCCGTTATTTTTCCCCCGAACCCCATTCCCGCTATTACCGCTGTCACTATTATTTTTAATTGTTATTTTTACCGTCCCCATGGCGTGGGCGCTGTTCTCGGGGCGGGCGCTGCTGTGGCGGCGCTCCGAGCGGCGCCTGGACACGGAGCGGGAGCTGCGCGCGGCGCTCGACAACCGCCTCGTGCTGCTCTTCTTCGGCGCCGCGCGCTGCCCGCGCTGCCGCGAGTTCGAGCCCCGCCTGCGCCGCTTCTGGAGCCGCCTCACGGAGCCCGCGCACGTGGAGCGGCCCGAGCAGCTGCGCCTGGTGTACGTGGGGCAGGAGCGGAGCGAGCGGGAGCACCGCGACTACCTGAGGGCCATGCCCCGCACCTGGATGGCGCTGCCCTACCGGGACGCTGCATTCGGCAGGTGAGCACAGGTGGGGACACCTTTGGTAGGTGAGGGACAGGTGGGAAGGATGAATGGAATAGGTGGGGACAGGTGGGAACAGCTTTGGCAGGTGACGGACAGGTGGGACAGGTAGGGACACCTTTGGTAGGTAAGGAAAGGGTGGGGATAGGTGGGGACACCTTGGGTAGGTGAGGGACACAGGTGAGGGACAAAAGCAGCTCAGCCTGGTGTACCTGGGCCAGGACAGGTGCGAGCGGGAGCACCGCGAGTACCTGAGGGCCATGCCCCGCACCTGGATGGCGCTGCCCTACCGGGACGCTGCATTCGGCAGGTGAGCACAGGTGGGAAACCTATGGTAGGTGGGGATAGGTGAGGGACAGGTGGAATAGGTGAGAGAGATGAGTGGGACAAGTGGGACAGGCGGGAAAACCTTTGGCATGTGAGGGACAGGTGGGACAGGTAGGGACACCTTTGGCAGGTGAGGAAAGGGTGGGGATAGGTGGACACCTTTGGTAGGTGAGGGACAAAAGCAGCTGCGCCTCGTGTACCTGGGCGACAGGTGTGGGTGGGAGTGCAAAGAGTACCTGAGGGCCATGCCCCGCACCTGGATGGCGCTGCCCTACCGGGACGCTGCATTCGGCAGGTGAGGGACAGGTGGGGAAACCTGTGGTAGGTGAGGAAAGGTGGGAAAGATGAACAGAATAGGTGGGGAGATCATTTTGGGGTCTCTCAGCTCCTGGCCGTGCTGCTCCTGGCTCCCACCGGAGCCGTGCTGCTTCCCCATTGCCCGTTTCCCCATTTTTCCCATTTTTCTGAGTTTTCCCCCCATTATTTCCCCAACCCCAGGGAGCTGGCAGACCGTTTTGGGGTGTCTCAGCTCCCGGCCGTGCTGGTCCTGGCCCCCAGCGGGGCTGTGCTACTTCCCCATTCCCTGGTTCCCCATTTACCCCATTTTTCTGAGTTTTTCCCCAAATTTCCCCATTTTTCTGAATTTTTCCCAATTTCTTGTACTTTTCCCCCACCCCAGGGAGCTGGCAGACCGTTTTGGGGTGTCGGAGCTCCCCACTGTGCTGGTGCTGGCCCCCAGCGGGGCCGTGCTGGTTCCCCATTGCCCATTTCCCCATTTTCCCCATTTTTCTGAATTTCCCCCATTTCCCCAATCCCATTTTTCCCATTTTTCTGAGTTTTCCCCCCATTATTTCCCCAACCCCAGGGAGCTGGCAGACCGTTTCGGGGTGTCGGAGCTCCCGGCCGTGGTGGTGCTGGCCCCCAGCGGGGCCGTGCTGGTGCCCGACGCCGTGCGGGAGATCTGGGCCTCGGGCCCCTCGTGCTTCGCGGGCTGGCGCCAGGCGGCCGAGCTGCTGGACAGGAACTTCCAGGAGCCGCAGGAGCAGGAGCGCGAGGGATCGGCGCCCCTGCGCAGCCTCACCGAGCCCCTGCGCCGCTGGAAGTACCGAACCCACCCCGAGGAGGACGAGGAGGAGGAGGAGGAAGAGCAGGACGAGTAGAGGTTGGGTCCTAAATGCTGGAAGAGAGGAGGAGGAACGGCAGCTCCAGTTCCGGCCTTTCCATTGGAGGAACCCTCCCAAAATCCCAACGGTTTTCCCACAAAATGGAGGAGGAGGAGGAGGAGGAGGAGGAGTAGCGGATTCCATGGTGGATCCAACCAGCAATGACCTCTCCATTGGAGGACCCACCCAAAATCCCATCGGTTTTCCCACAAAATGGAAGAGGAGGAGGAAGAGGAGGAAGAAGACGAGTAGCAGATTCCAAGATGGATCCAACCAGCAATGACCTCTCCATTGGAGGAACCCACCCAAAATCCCGGAAATTTTCCCCTAAACAAAGAGGGAAGAGGAAGAAGAGGAGGAGGAGGACGAGGGGGAGGAGGAGGAAGAGCAGGACGAGTAGAGGTTGGGTCCTAAATGCTGGAAGAGAGGAGGAGGAACGGCAGCTCCAGTTCCGGCCTTTCCATTGGAGGAACCCTCCCAAAATCCCATTGGTTTTCCCACAAAATGGAGGAGGAGGAAGAGGAGGAGGAGGAGGAGGAGGAGGAAGACAAGCAGCAGATTCCAAGATGGATCCAACCAGCAATGTCCTCTCCATTGGAGGAAACCACCCCAAATCCCAGAAATTTTGGAGGATTTTTGGGGATTTTTTCGATTTTTTTTTTTTTTTTTTTGCATTTTGAGGGGATTTTTGGAGGGTTTTTTTTTTTTTTTTTTTTGGAAATTTTTGGAGGATTTTTTTTGGTTTTTTGGAGATTTTTTGGGAATTTTTGGAGGTTTTTTGGGGATTTTTGGGAGGTTTTTTAAATTTTTAGGAGGTTTTTGGGTGTGGCCCAACTCTGCGGTGTCGGGAACTTTTCTTGGGAAAGTCGTGGTGGAGCGAGGATTGTGGGGGTGAGGAGAATTCTGGATTCCCTGGGGGTTCCAGGGTGGGAATTTTAATGGAAAACTCCTGGTGGGATCAAGGATGAAGGGATTTTATGGGATTTTATGGGATTTTTATGGGATTTTATGGGATTTCGGAGCATCTTGGAGGCTCCAGAACCAAAATTTGCATGGAAAATTCCAGGTGGATCAAGGATTGAGGAGAATTTTGGAGTCCTGGGGGGCTCCAACATCAAAATTTCCATGGAAAACTCAAAAACGAGGCGGTTTTGTGGGATTTGGGAGAACTTTGGGTTCCTGGGGCCTCCAGAACCAAAATTTCTTTGGAAAATCGTGGTGGGATCAAGGATTGAGAAGAATTTTGGAGCCCTGGGGAGCTCCAGTGTCCAAAATTCCATGGAAAACTCAAGAACGTGGAGGTTTTGTGGGATTTGGGAGAACTTTGGGTTCCTGGGGGCTCCAGACTGGATTTTTTCCCCTGGAAAATTCCATTTTTTTTTGGGAAACCCTCGGAGCAGAATTCCCATTAAAGACTGGTTTTAACCCAAAGTGGTTTTTCCTTGGAAAAGGCTCGGGAATCTTCGGGGGGGGGTTGGGAATTCTGAGAGTGGGATTTGGGAATTCTGAGGGCAGAAATTTCCCTGGAAAAGGCTCAGGAATCCTCCCGGATTTGGGAATTCTGAGGGCAGAAATTTCTCTGGAAAAAGCTCAGGAATCCCCCAGGATTTGGGAATTCTGAGGGCAGAAATTTCCCTGGAAAAGGCTCCAAAATCTCCCAGAATTTGGGAATTCTGAGGGTGAGATTTGGGAATTCTGAGAGCAGAAATTCCCGTGGAAAAGACTCAGAAATCCCCCAGAATTTGGGAATTCTGAGGGTTAAAATATCCCTGGAAAAGGTTCCAAAATCCCCCAGGATTTGGGAATTCTGAGGGCAGAATTTGGGAATTGTGAGGTCAGGTTTGGGAATTCCAAGGGTGGGATTTGGGAATTCTTAGGGCTGAAACTCCCCAGGAAAAGGCTCAGGAATGCCCCAGGATTTGGGAATTCCAAGGGCAGAATTTTCCCTGAAAAAGGTTCAGAAATCCCTGAGGATTTAGGAAGTGTGAGAGCGGAATTTGGGAATTCCGAGGGCAGAATTTTCCCTGAAAATTCCACAAATCCCAGGATTCGGGAATGCTGAGAAATTTTACCCTCTTTTTTTTTTTTTTTTCACCTCTTTTTTTCCTGATCCTGGAAAATTTCTCCATGTGAGTTCTGGGAATTCCCAGGGATCCCTGGGGTGGAACGAGGGATTTTTCCCATCTTGGCTGCAGAATTCCTTGGATTAAACGGGATTTTTCCAAGCAAAACTGAGGCTAAACACCCAAACCAGGAGCCCAGGATTTCCTCCAAAACTGGAATTGCTCCCAGTGGGAATTTTTAAGCTGCAATTTCTTGATTTTCCCATTAATTCCTTAATTTTTCCTTTTTTTCCTTTCGTTTTTTCCATCAAATTCTTTCATTTTTCCCCTCTGTTTTTATCCCAAAAATGGGGTCAAAGCTCAGATTTAGCTCCAGAGCCTCAAAATGACTCAAAACGGGGCTGTGGGCATAAAAAATTCCCAAATTTTTGGGTGGAAAAGGGGTAAAATCGGGAGAAATCGGGATTTATGGGGGGTGTGGTTTATTGGAGGGGTGTGGCCTAACGAGGGTAGGCGTGGCTACGGTTACCATGGAGACGCCATGTCTTTATGGGTGGGATCGAGAGGGCGGAAATGGCGGCTCTGAGGGCGTGGTCAGATTGGGGGCGTGGCCACAACTGGGCGGAACCGTATAATAAATATGGGGCGTGGTCGTGTGGGGGCGTGGTCAGAGAGATGGCGGGAATATTCGTCCCCTCATGAAGGGGCGTGGCTTGTTATGGGGCGTGGCCAAGCGTAAAGGCGGGAAGGGCGTCCCCTCAAGAAAGGGGCGTGGCCTCCCGTGGGAGCGGCGGGGAGGGGGCGTGGCCAGGGCTGGGCGTGACCACAACGGCGGCAGCGCGGGGGGGTCCGGGGGGGGGTGGCTCTGTGGCCGCCGGCTCGCCGCGGCTCCTGTCGCGCCCTATCGCGATTTATCGCGCCCTGTGGCGCTGTATCGCGCCGGGCCCGCGGCTCCAGGCCCGCCCATGGAGGCCGCGCCGCGGTTGATGCCCGGGGTGGCTCTGGCGGGGTCTCTTCCGCCAGCACCTCCCCCCGCTGCCGCCGCCAGCAGCGGAGACCCGCCGCCCTCAGGGCCGCCCTCAGGGCCGGCAGCGGGGCCGGCGCAGCACGACAGCGGCGACGTCCTGCAGCAGATCATGGCCATCACCGACCAGAGCTTGGATGAGGCCCAGGCCAGGTACCGGGAGGGGACAGCGGCAACGGGGACCGGGGATATCGGCACGGCCGTGACTCAGCGCGGGGACACCGCGGGGACACCGCGGGGACACTGAGGGGGGGTTTGAGGGGAAACTTCCCCGCTGTTCGCGGCTTTCCCGCTCCGTTCAGGGCCCCGCATCCCGGCTGATGCTCCCGTGCGTTCCCCGCGTCCTTCCCGCTCTGAGGGCAATTCACGGGGATTTGCCCCCTTCCCACACGGGTTTGCCCCATTGCTGGGTGTTTTTACCCCATTCCCAGGGGTTTTGCCCCATTTCCAGCGGGTTGGCCCCATTGTCGGTTGTTTTTATCCCATTCCCACGGTTTTGCCACATTCCCAGAGTTTTTGCCCCATTCCTGGAGTTTTCCCCCCAATTCCAGTGGGTTTTGCCCCATTCCCAGTAGTTTTGCCCCACTTCCTTTGGTTTTGCCCCATTCCTGATGGGTTTGCCCAATTGCCAATGTTTTTGCCCCATTTCCAGGTTTTACCCCATTCCCAATGGTTTTGCCCCATTCCCAGTGAGTTTTCTCCCATTCCAGTGATTTTTGCTCCATTCTCAGTGACTTTTGTCCCATTCCCGAGGGGTTTTCCCCATTCCCAGCCGTTCTGCCTGAGTTTGTCCTGCCTGACCCCACTGGGAATGGGGCAAAACCACCAGGAATGGGGCAAAAGCAATGGGAATGGGGACAAAACCCACTGGGAATGGGATAAAACACACTGGGAATGGGGCAAAATCACCCAGGAATGGGAAAAGTGGAACTGTTTGGGGCTGGAATTTTGGCCAGGATGGGGCGGGACCTCCTTCAGTTTGGGATAATTTGGAATAAATCGTGAATTTTAGGGAAAACCAGCACTGAGAATGAGCAGAATTCCAGGATTTTGGCGGGTTCTACGTTCCGTAATTAAGTGAGGGTAATTAACGCCTCATTAGCTGCTTGTCCGGGAGGGAATTGCCTCAAATCCTACAAAAATTGGGCTTTTTTGGGGGTGTTTTTCCTAATTCCCGCGGTTTTTGGGGAGCTGGGAGTGGTCCCTATTCGGGGGGCTGATAAAAGTCCCCGTTTTTCCTTATCTTGCCCCAAAATTTGGTCCCTTTTGGGTGCGGCAGCCCCAAATTCCAGCTGTTTCTATGGATTATTCGCAATTTCAGGAGGAGTTTTCCCTCCAAACCCTCATATTTTGGGATGAAAGTCATTTTTTGGGTTGTTTTTTGGGATGGAATTGTCAATTTTCCCTCCAAAATTCCCTTTTTTGCCCTGTCGTGACATTGTTTTGGGCATTCTCCATCAGCAGCTCCTGTAGGGATTCCCTAAATTTGGATTTCATGGAAAACTGATGAGAATTTTGGGATATTCGGGATAATTTTGAGTTTGTTGGGAGTTTTATTTCCCACAAATTGAGGACTGAGCTTTTTTTAACCCAAATCCTTTCAATATTAACCCAAACCCAGCCATGTGCTTCCCAATTTTCCAGCATTTCAGTGGAAAATCCACTTTTATTTCCCCCTGCCTGCAAAGTTTGCTGGACTTGAGGCGTTCCCACCCGTTAATTAGGGATTAATGAATAATTTTCTATTAAAATGCAAATTTTTGGGGGTTCCCAAGCCCTTGTAAAGTCCCAAAATTGGGAATTTTAAGATCCAAGCTCCCAGTTTAGGACGGGAAGCGGAAGCGGCAGGGAGGAGCCGGGAGGGACTTAATTATGAATAATTAATTACTAATTAATTATTAATTACCTAATTAACCAGCGCTGCCTTGGGGGACCTAAATCGAAGGTTTTAGCCCCAAAATGGGGGGGGTTTGGTGAGATTTTTCCCTCACATTCCCGTTTTTTTTGAGGACAATGGGATCGGAGCCGCCTTTGTTCTCCGGCCGCGGCTCCGGGTTTTTCTTTTCCCGCCTTTTTTTTCTTTTTTTTTTTAAGGTAAAATCCCGAATTTTTGGGACAAAACCTGCGAGGTTCTGAGGGAAAAATTCCAAGGATTTGAGGGGAAATCCCGGGATTTGGGGCGGGGCTGATGGGGAGCCCGGATTGAGGAGGTTGGCAGGGCGGGAAAATCGGGATTTGCTGGGAAAATGAGAGAAAAGTGGATTTTTAATGGGTTTTCTGAGGGGGTAAAGGACTCAAAAGCACCAAAAAAAAGGGATTTTGAGGGGATTTCTACAGGGGATTTTTCCCTGTGGAATTTGGGCCCAAAGCCTGGAAAATTGGGGAATTTGGGGAAAATATAATAAAAAAATCCATTAAATTCAAGTATAAATAGATTTTTCTGAGGTAAAAGAGGGTTCAAAAGCAGCAAAAAAAAAGAGATTTTGAGGTGGATTTTGCATCCAGTGGATTTTTCCCGGTGTTTATTGTGGAATTTAGCCCCAAAATTCAGAAAAATTGTGACTTTTACTTCCAGAGAATTCAGATTAAACCTGAAAAAAATCCCAAAATTCCCATTTTCCCCCGGATTTTCCCATTTTTTCTGGGATTTTCCTCACTCCCCTGCTCTTCCCATGATGTGAGCCCAGTTTGGGGTTTTTTCCGTGGATTTTGGGGCTGATTTTTCCATGTTTTTTGCAGGAAGCACGCCCTGAACTGCCACAGGATGAAGCCGGCCCTGTTCAGTGTCCTCTGTGAAATCAAGGAAAAAACAGGTCCGGATTTCTCCTTTTTATTCCCATTTTTCCCTCAAATCCCACTTTTTCTCCTCAATTTCTCCCCATTCCACTTTATCCCAATTTTTCCTCACTGATTCTCCATTAAAAGTTTTGAGGTTTTTTTAATTTTAAGCTGAAATTTGATTTTTGGGGTATTTTTAAGGGAGAAAAAGGAAATTTGGGGGTTGTTTTATGGGAAAATTCCAAGATTTGGGAGCTTTTTTAGGAAATTCCCTCTGGAACCTGGAAATTCCGAGTTGTTTATCTACAAATCCAGAAACTTCCAAATTTTTCCCAGAAAAATTTTTAAAAAATCAACAAACCCCATATTTTTTGTTCATTTCTCCTAATTTCTTCCATTTTTTTTCCCCTCACACCCCACTTTAACTGAATAGGAACATCAACCTGAAATGAGGAAATCCCAAATTTTCTTCCCAAAACCACTGTGAATGACAAATCCTCTTTTTTTTCCCCTGTTTTTCCACATTTCTCTCTCCCATTTTCCCCCAATTTTCCTAATTTTTTCCTGGTTTCCCCCTTTTCTTCCCCATTTTTCCTCATTTTTGTCCCATTTTTCATCATTTTCTTTCCCATTTCTCCTCATTTTTGTCCCGTTTTTTCCTCATTTTCCCTGATTTTCCCCCATTTTCCAATTTCCCCTAATCTTCCCAATTTTCTCCCCTTTATTCACTATTTCCCCTCATTTCTTGCTCCATTTCCCCCTCATTTTTCCCCCTTTTTCTTCCCCATTTCCCCCTCATTTTCCCAATTTCCCCCTTTTTCTTCGCTATTTCCCCTCATTTCTTCCCCCTTTTCTTTCCCTTTTTCCCCTCATTTTCCCCTTTTCCCCCTCATTTTTGTCCTGTTTTTCCTCATTTCCCCCCATTTTCCCCGATTTTCCCCCTTTTCTTCACTATTTCCCCTCATTTCTTCCCCCTTTTTCCCCTCATTTTTCCCCACTTTTTCTTCCCCATTTCCCCTCATTTTTCCCCAATTTTCCCCCTTTTCTTTCCCCCCTCATTTTTCCCCCAATTTTTCCCCTTTTCTTTCCCATTTCCCCCTCACTTTCCCCCAATTTTCCCCCTCTTTTTTCCTCCTTTTCCCTTCATTTCCCCTCATTTTTTCCCCAATTTTCCCCCTTTTCTTTCCGCCCTCATTTCTTCCCCAATTTTTCCCCTTTTCTTTCCCATTTTCCCCAATTTTTCCCCTTTTCTTTCCCATTTTCCCCTCATTTCCCCCAATTTTTCCCCTCATGTTTCCCATTTCCCCCTCATTTCCCCCCAATTTTTCCCCTCATGTTTCCCATTTTCCCCTCCTTTTCCCCAATTTTTCCCCTTTTCCCCTCATTTTCCCCCAATTTTTCCCCTCATGTTTCCCATTTCCCCCTCATTTTTCCCCAATTTTTCCCCTCATGTTTCCCATTTCCCCCTCCTTTTCCCCAATTTTTCCCCTTTTCCCCTCATTTTCCCCTCATTTTCCCCCAATTTTTCCCCTCATGTTTCCCATTTCCCTCTCATTTTTTCCCCAATTTTTCCCCTTTTTTTTCCCCTCATGTTTCCCCTCATGTTTCCCATTTCCCCCTCATTTTCCCCTTTTCTTTCCCATTTTCCCCTCATTTTTCCCCCAATTTTTCCCCTTTTCTTTCCCATTTTCCCCTCATTTTTCCCCAATTTTTCCCCTCGTTTTCCCCTCATTTTTCCCCAATTTTTCCCCTCATTTTTTCCCCTCATTTTCTCCCCAATTTTCCCCCTCACGTTTTTTCCCGCCCTTTTCCCCTCAGCGCTGACGGTGCGGGGCCCTCCGGAGGAGGAGCCGCCTGACGCGCAGCTGCTGCGCCTGGACAACATGCTGAGGGCTGAGGGCGTGGCCGCCGCTCCCCGCCACAAACCCCCCAAAATGGGACAGGAACCCCCAAAAACCGGACAAGAACCCCCCAAAATGGGACAAGAACCCCCCGAAATCCCCGAGGAACCCGCAAAAATGGCAGAGGAGCACGGAAAATTGGGAGAAGGAGGCGGAAATGTGGGCGTGGAGCCCGGGGCGGAGCACTCGGATTACCGAGCCAAGCTGGCCCAGATCCGGCACATCTTCCACGCCGAGCTGGACAAGTACGAGCAGGTGATCTCAAAGGGGAAATTTGAGTTTTTTGGGGGGGATTTTGGGGTTTTTTTAATTGGGTTTTGGTGGGGGGTTTGGGGAAGGGGAGGAGGGGCAGTGCAGGGTTAAAAGGGGGTTTGAAGTTAAAGGAGTTTAAAGGGGATTAAGGGGGAAATTAAAGGGAATTTAAGGGAAAATCCACAGAAATTAAAGTAAAAATTCAAGGTAACTAAAGAAAAAATTAAAGGGGATTAAGGGGAAAACCCCCATTTCCCCCCCTAAATCCCCCATTTTCCCCCATTTTCCCCCTAAATCCCTCATTTTCTCCCCTAATTCCCTCATTTTTTCCCATTTTCCCCCTAAATCCCCCATTTCCCATTTTTTTCACCATTTCCCCCCCCTAAATACCCCATTCCCACCCTAAATCCCCCATTTTTACCCATTTTCCTCATAAATCCCCCCTTTTCCCCATTTTTTCCCATTTTCCCCTTAAATCCCCTGTTTTCCCCCATTTCCCCCTCAAATCCCCCATTTCTCCCCCATTTTTCCCCCTAAATACCCATTTTCCCCCACACCCCCTATTTTCCTCCACTTTTTCCCATTTTTCCCATTTCCCCCCCAATCCCCCATTCTTCCCCCAAATCCCCAATTTTCCCCCCTAAACCCCCCACTTTTTCCGTGTAAATCCCCGATTTCCCCCCCAAATCCCCCATTTTTCCCAGCTTCCTTTCCCGTTTTCCCCTCTAAATCTCCCGTTTTTTTCCCGTTTTTCCCGTTTTTTTCCCTAAATCCCCCATTTTTTTCCCCACTTTTGCCCTAAATCTGTATTTTTTTCCCCCCATTTTCCCCCATGCAGGCGTGCAGCGAGTTCACGACGCACGTGCTGAACCTGCTGCGGGAGCAGAGCCGCACGCGGCCGATCGCGCCCCGCGAGATCGAGCGCATGGTGGGCGTCATCCACGGCAAGTTCAGCTCCATCCAGCTGCAGCTCAAGCAGAGCACCTGCGAGGCCGTCATGATCCTCAGGTCCAGGTTCCTCGACGCCAGGTGAGGGGATTTTGGGGAAAAATTCCTCCAAAATAGGAAAAAATATGGAGATTTTATAGAAAAATGGGAATATTTTTTGGTGGACGTCCTCCATGGTAAGCTCGGCTCAAGCAGAGCTCCTGCGAGGCCGTCGTGACCCTCAGCTCCAGGTTCCTCGATGCCAGGTGAGCGAATTTGGGGAAAAATTGCTCCCCAAAGTAGAAAAGTAGAAAAATGTGGCTCTTTGATGGAAAAAATTAGATATGTGGTGAAAAATGTGGGTATTTTTGGTTGGGTATCAACCCTGGTAAGCTCAGCTCAAGCAGAGCTCCTGCAAGGCCATTGTGATCCTCAGGTCCAGGTTCCTGGATGCCAGGTGAGGCAATTTGAGAAAAAATTCATCCAATTTTGGGGTTTTGGTGGAAAAATTTCAATGTTTGGTGGGAAAATGTGGATTTTTGATAGGAAAATGTGGAGATTTGATGGGAAAATATGGATGGTTTTGGGTGGGCGTCATCCACGGCAAGTTCAGCTCCATCCAGCTGCAGCTCAAGCAGAGCTCCTGCGAGGCCGTCATGATCCTCAGGTCCAGGTTCCTCGACGCCAGGTGAGGGGATTTTGGGGGAAAAATGTGGATTTTTGGTGAAAAATCTGGATGGTTTTGTGTTGGTGTCAACCCCAGCAAGCTCAGCTCAAGCAGAGCTCCTGCGAGGCCACCGTGATCCTCAGCTCCAGGTTCCTCCAAACCAGGGGAGGGAATTTTGGAAAAAATTCCTCCAATTATGGAGTTTTGGTGGAAAAATTTGGATATTTGATGGAAAATATGGATTTTTGGTGAAAAAAACCATTGATTTTTTGGGTGGATATCATCCATGGTGAGCTCAGCTCAAGCAGAGCTCCTGCGAGGCCACCATGATCCTCAGGTCCAGGTTCCTCCATGCCAGGTGAGGAAATTTTGGGGAAAAAAATCCTCAAATTGTGGGGTTTTTGGGGAATGATGTGGATTTTTGGTGGAAAAATATGAATATAAATGGGTTTATTTCCCCATTAAATGGATTTATTTCCCATTTTTACCCAGAATAATTTGATTTTTAGGAGAAAAGGTCACAGTTTCTGCAAGCAGCCACCGAGGTGCTGAACGAGTATTTCTGAATTGATTTATAAACCAATTAACCCCCAATAAATGGATTTATTTCCCATTTTAACCCCCAAGAAATGGATTTATTTCCCCCAATAAATGGATTTATTCCCCCCAATAAATGGATTTATTTCCCATTTTCACCCAGAATAATTTGATTTTCAGGAGGAAACGCCGCAATTTCAGCAAGCAGCCACCGAGGTGCTGAGTGAATATTTCTGAATTGATTTATTGCCCATTAAACCCCCAAGAAATGGATTTATTTCCCATTTTAACCCCCAATAAATGGATTTATTTCCCCCAATAAATGGATTTATTTTTAATTTTCAGGAGGAAGCGCCGCAATTTCAGCAAGCAGCCACCGAGGTGCTGAACGAGTATTTCTGAATTGATTTATTGCCCATTAAACACCCAAGAAATGGATTTATTTCCCATTTTAACCCCAATAAATGGATTTATTTCCCATTAAGTCCCCAATAAATGGATTTATTTCCCATTTTAACCCAGAATATTTTGATTTAACCCAGAATATTTTGATTTATTTTTAATTTTCAGGAGGAAGTGGCGCAATTTCAGCCAGCAGCCACCGAGGTGCTGAACGAGTATTTCTGAATTGATTTATTTCCTATTAAACACCCAATAAATGGATTTATTTCCCATTTTAACCCCCAATAAATGGATTTATTCCCCCCAAGAAATGGATTTATTTCCCATTTTAACCCAGAATATTTTGATTTATTTTTAATTTTCAGGAGGAAGCGGCGCAATTTCAGCAAGCAGCCACCGAGGTGCTGAATGAATATTTCTGAATTGATTTATTGCCCATTAAACACCCAATAAATGGATTTATTTCCCATTTTAACCCAGAATATTTTGATTTAACCCAGAATATTTTGATTTATTTTTCATTTCCAGGAGGAAGCGGCGCAATTTCAGCCAGCAGCCACCGAGGTGCTGAACGAGTATTTCTGAATTGATTTATTGCCCATTAAACACCCAATAAATGGATTTATTTCCCATTTTAACCCCCAAGAAATGGATTTATTTCCCATTTTAACCCAGAATAATTTGATTTTTAGGAGGAAGCGCCGCAATTTCAGCAAGCAGGCCACGGAGGTGCTGAACGAGTATTTCTACTCGCACCTGAGCAATCCCTACCCCAGCGAGGAGGCCAAGGAGGAGCTGGCGCGCAGGGGCGGCATCAGCGTCTCCCAGGTCGGGCAAATTTGGGGCAAAATTCCACAATTTTGGGAAAATTCCCGAATTTGAGGAAAATCCCAGAATTGGGGGCAAATTCCCGGGATTTTAGAGGAATTTTCGGGGATTTTGGGGAAAATTTCTGGCAGTTTTGGGTCAATTTCCCCCAGATTTTTGGGGCGATTTCTTGGCATTTTTTGCAGCGATTTTCCAGGATTTTGGGGCAATTTCCCAGGATTTGGGGGAAAATTCACTGGATTTTGGGAAAATTCACTGGATTTGGGGGAAAATTCACTGGATTTTGGGAAAATTCCCAGGATTTGGGGGAAAATTCACTGGATTTTGGGGCAATTTCCCAGGATTTGGGGGAAAATTCACTGGATTTTGGGAAAATTCCCAGAATTTTGGGGGCAAGTTCATGACATTTTGGGGAAAATTCTTGGGATTTAAATTCCCAGGATTTGGGGTAAGTTCTGGAGATTTTGGGAAAATTGCCCAGATCGGGGGCAAATTCCTAAGATTTTGGGGAAAATTCATGGAATTTTGGGAAAATTCCACAGATTTGGCAGCAAATTCCCAGGATTTTGGGGAAATTCCAGAATTTTAGGAAAATTCCCAGAATTTTGGGGAAATTTTCTGGGACTTTTGGGGCAAATTCCCAAGATTGGAGGCGACTCTCAATGTTTTGGTGCAAATTCCTGGGATTTTTTGGCAATTTCTTCAGATTTTGGAGTAAGTTCCCAGGATTTGGGGCAAATTCCAGGGATTTTGGGGCAGTTTCTCAAGGTTTGGGAAAGTTCCCTGTTTTTTGGGCCAAAATCACTGGATTTTGGGAAAATTCCACAGATTTGGGGGCAAATTCCCAGGATTTTGGGGAAATTTTCTGGGATTTTTGAGGCAAATTCCAGGGATTTTGGGGGAAACTGCTGTGATTTTTGGGAAAATTCACCAGATTTTGGGACAATTCCCAGGATTTTTTGGGTCATTTCTTCAGATTTTGGGGGAAATTTCCCAAGATTTGGAGGAAATTTGAGGGATTTTGGGGCGGTTTCTTAAGGCTGGGACAATTTCCCTGGATTTTGGGGCAAATTCTCCAGATTTTTGGGACAAAATCACTGGATTTTGGGAAAATTCCACAGATTTGGGGCAATTTCCCAGCGATTTTGGTGCCAATTCCTGGGATTTGGGGGCAAATTCCCTGGATTTTGTGCCAATTTTCTCCCCTAACTAAATAAAAATATTGGTTTTTATTTTTTAATTTCACCCTTTCCTTCACCCCATTTTCTGCATTTTCCCCACCCCAGGTGTCCAGCTGGTTCGGGAACAAGCACGGCCCAAATATTGGAGAGAAAAATCCCATTTTAACCCAAAAAATCCCATTTTAACCATGAAAAATCCCATCTTAACCCTGAAAAATCCCATTTTAACCCCAAAAATCCCATTTTAACCCTGAAAAATCCCATTTTAACCCCCAAAATCCCATTTTAACCCTGAAAAATCCCATTTTAACCCCCAAAATCCCCATTTTAACCCTGAAAAATCCCATTTTAACCCAAAAAATCCCATTTTAACCCTGAAAAATCCCATTTTAACCCCCAAAATCCCATTTTAACCCCAGTCCCGTGGCTCTGACCCCATTTTGTGTTTTTTTCCCCACCCCAGGTGTCCAACTGGTTCGGGAACAGGCGCAGCCCAAATATTGTAGAGAAAAATCCCATTTTAACCCAAAAAATCCTATTTTAACCCTGAAAAATCCCATTTTAACCCAAAAAATCCCATTTTAACCCTGAAAAATCCCATTTTAACCCCAAAAATCCCATTTTAACCCTGAAAAATCCCATTTTAACCCCCAAAATCCCATTTTAACCCCCAAAATCCCCATTTTAACCCTGAAAAATCCCATTTTAACCCAAAAAATCCCATTTTAACCCTGAAAAATCCCATTTTAACCCCCAAAATCCCCATTTTAACCCAGAAAAATCCCATTTTAACCCCCAAAATCCCACTTTAACCCCAGTCCCGTGGCTCTGACCCCATTTTGTGGTTTTTTCCCCACCCCAGGTGTCCAACTGGTTCGGGAACAGGCGCAGCCCAAATATTGTAGAGAAAAATCCCATTTTAACCCTGAAAAATCCCATTTTAACCCTGGAAAATCCCAAATATTGCAGGGAAAATCCCATTTTAACCCTGAAAATTCCCATTTTAACCCCGAAAAATCCCATTTTAACCCAGAAAAATCCCAAATTTTACCAGAAAAATCCCATTTTAACCCTGTAAAATCCCCAGTCCCGTGGCTCTGACCCCATTTTGTGGTTTTTTCCCCACCCCAGGTGTCCAACTGGTTCGGGAACAAGCGCATTCGCTACAAGAAGAACATGGGGCGCTTCCAGGAGGAGGCCGAGGCCTACAGGGGCCGCCAGCGCCCCTCCCCCCCCTCCCCGGCCTCAGGTGGGCGGGGCCAAGCCCTAATTAGCGCTGGGCTTAATTAATGAAGGGCTGGGAGCGCTGAGGGACTTGTTATTCCTCTTTAATTTGGGTTATTTTTGATTTAATTTGATTTATTTTTTGTTTGTTCTTGGTTCATTTTGGCTCCCGGGACTCCTCCCCCGGCTCAGGTGGGCGGGGCCAAATCTTAATTAACACCGGGTCAATTAATGAGCTACTGGGGGACTTGTTATTCCTCTTTATTTTGGGTTATTTTTGATTTATTTTGGTTTATTTTTGGTTCATTTTGGCTCCCGGGACTCCTCCCCCTGCTCAGGTGGGCGGGGCCAAATCTTAATTAACACCTGGCTAATTAGTGAGGGGCTGGGAGCAATGTGGGACTACTTATACCTCTTTAGTTTGGGTTATTTTTGATTTAATTTGATTTATTTTTTGTTTGGTTTGGTTCATTTTGGCTCCTGGGACTCCTCCCCCGGCTCAGGTGGGCGGGGCCAAACCCCAATTAACACCGGGCTAATTAATGAGGGGCTGGGAGCGCTGAGGGACTTGTTGCTCCTCTTTATTTGGGTTATATTTCATTTAGTTTGGTTTATTTTTGGTTCATTTTGGCTCCCGGGACTCCTCCCCCTGCTCAGGTGGGCGGGGCCAAATCTTAATTAACACCTGGCTAATTAGTGAGGGGCTGGGAGCAATGTGGGACTGGTTATTCCTCTTTAATTTGATTTATTTTTGATTTAATTTCGGTTTATTTTTGATTTATTTTGGTTCATTTTGGCTGCCAGGACCCCTCCCCCTGCTCAGGTGGGTGGGGCCAAACCCTAATTAACACCGGCCTAATTAATGAGGAGCACTGGGGAACTTCTTATACCTCTTTATTTTGATTTAATTCGATTTATTTTAATTTAATTCAGTTTCTTTTTTATGTCTTTAGATTTAATTCAGTTTATTTTGGTTCATTTTGGCTACTGGAGCCCCTCCCCCTGCTCAGGTGGGCGTGGCCAAATCTTAATTAACCCAGAGATAATTAGTGAGGGGCTGGGAGCAATGTCAGAGTTGTTGTTCCTCTTTATTTTGATCTAATTTTGATTTTTTTTGTTTATTTTTGGTTTATTTTTGATTTATTTTGGTTCATTTTGGCTGCCAGGACCCCTCCCCCTGCTCAGGTGGGCGGGGCCAAACCCTAATTAACACCGGGCTAATTAATGAGGAGCACTGGGGAACTTCTTATACCTCTTTATTTTGATTTAATTCGATTTATTTTAATTTAATTCAGTTTCTTTTTTATGTCTTTTGATTTAATTCAGTTTCTTTTTGGTTCATTTTGGCTCCTGGGACTCCTCCCCCTGCTCAGGTGGGCGTGGCCAAACCTTAATTAACCCACAGCTAATTAATGAGGGGCTGGGAGCAATGTCAGAGTTGTTGTTCCTCTTTATTTTTGATTTAATTTTGATTTTTTTTGTTTATTTTTGGTTTATTTTGGATTTAATTTGATTTCTTTTGGTTGCCAAGGCCCCGCCCCCTGCTCAGGTGGGCGTGGCCAAGCCCTAATTAACACCGGGCTAATTAATGAGGGGCTGGGAGCGCTGGGGGTTGGATTTTCCTTTTTATTTTGCTTTAATTTGCTTTAATTGGGGTTTTTTCTTTCTTATTTTGGTTTAGTTCTGTTGATTTCGTTTAATTTTATTTCCTTTTTATTTCCTTTTATTTCTTTTTAATGTAATTTTTTATTTGCCTTTATTTCCTTTGTTTTCCCTTTAATGTCATTTTATTTCCTTCTGATTTTATTTTAATGTCCTTCTATTTATTTCCTTTTATTTTATTTATATTAATTTTATTTCCATTTAATTCCATTTATTTTCTTGAACCTCCTTTTATTTCCCTTTATTTCAGTTATTTTCCATACATTAAATTTTATTTCTGTTTATTTCCTTTATTTTACTTTTAATGTCATTTTATTTCTATTTATTTCCCTTTGTTTCCTTTTGATTTTATTTTAATATTCTCCTATTCCTATTTATTTCTATTTATTTCCTTTTATATTCATTTTTATTTCATTTAATGTCCTTTTATTACCCTTTATTTCCGTTTATTTCTGTTTATTCTCTATAGATTTAATTTTATTTCTGTTTATTTCCATTTATTTCCTTTATATTTCATTACTTTAATTCTGTTAATTTCCTTTACATTTAATTTTATTTATCTCCATTATTTTTTCCCTTTTATTTCCTGTTTTATTCACTTTTATTCCATTTAAAATCTCTTTTTTTTTCCCTTTTTAATTCAATTTATTTCTGTTTATTTTTTAATAATAAGTTTTATTTTTATTTCCTTTATTTCCGTTATTTCCCTTATATTTAATTTTATTTACATTTAATTTTATTTATTTATCTCCATTATTTTTTCCCTTTTATTTCCTGTTTTATTCACTTTTATTCCCTTTTAAAATCCTTTTTTTTTCCCTTTTTAATTCCATTTATTCCCCTTTTTATCCCACCATTTTGGCCATTTATCCCCCATTAAAATTCTTTATTTTAATTGAATTTTTGGGGGTTTTTGTTGTTTTTCTCAGCCTCTTCTGGGTCTTTTAAAATGACAAATTCTGGGGATTCCTTCCTGAACCTGCAGCCCCTGAGTTCCTACCACAACCAGGTGAGGAAATGGCAAAAATTCAAATTTCTGTCCTGGAAATGAAGGAAAAAATCCAAATTTCTATCCTGAAAATGGGGGAAAAAATCCAAATTTCTGCCCTGGAAAATGGGGGAAAAAGTCAAAATTTCTGTCCCAGAAAATGGGGAAAAAAATCAAAATTTCCATCCTGAAAATGGGGGAAAAAATCAAAATTTCTGTCCCAGAAAATGGGGAAAAAAATCAAAATTTCCATCCTGAAAGTGGGGGAAAAAATCGAAATTTCTGCCCTGGAAAATGGAAAAAAAAAATCTGAATTTCTGTCCTGGAAATGGGGGAAAAAAAATCTGAATTTCTGCCCTGGAAATGTGAAAAAAATCCAAATTTCTGTCCTGGAAAATGGGGGAAAAAATCTGAATTTCTGTCCTGAAAAATGGGGGGAAAAAATCCGAATTTCTGTTCTGGAAAAATGGGAAAAAATCTGAATTTCTGTCCTTGAAAATGAGGAAAAAATCCGAATTTCTGTCCTGGAAATGGGGGAAAAAATCTGAATTTCTGCCCTGAAAAATGGAGGAAAAACCCAAATTTCTGCCCTATAAGATGGGGGAAAAAATGGGAAAAAACCCTAAATTTTTGCCCTGAAAAATGGGGAAAAATCCAAATTTTTTCCCATTTTCAGTTGGATTTCAGGAATTTTTAAGTCATTTTTAACCATTTTTAATTAATTTTAACCATTTTTTGCCCATTTTCAGTTGGATTTCAGGAATTTTTAATTAATTTTAACCATTTTTCCCCATTTTCAGTTGGATTTCCTGCAGCAGCCGGGGAGCTTGGGGAGCCCTTTGTTCTCCTCGCAGCGCCTTGAGGTGAGATGCTTTTATTTTTATTTTTATTTTTATTTTTATTTTTTTTTTTTTTTTTTTTTTTTTTTTTTTATCATTTTTCTTTTTATTTCTTTATTTCCCCCAACATGGCAAATGTTGGGATGGGAGGAAAAGCTGGAAAAATTGAATTTAATTGCTGAAATTCCAAATTTTGAAAGATTTTAGCATTTTATTTTCTATTGAATTTATATTATAAATGTAAAATATAAAAATTATGTATATTTATATACAAATTATTGTATAAATTTTTATGAGATATACATAAATTTATCTTTTATAAACTGTATTTATAAATATATATTTACAAATATATTACAAAATACTAGTACAAAATACTAGTTATATAAATAAATGGCATATAAATAAATATTCTTATTTGTTTATAAATTTAGTTATTAATTTATATATTATACATAAATGTATATTGTCTATTTTAATTTATATTACAAATATAAAATTATTATTACTATTAATACACATTAAATACATTAAATGATGCATATAAATTTAGATTTAAATGTATAAATTAGACACATATTTAATATTTTAAATATTTATTATTTAAAAATACTAATATTTTAATAATAATATTTTAAATAATATTTTAAAATAATATTTTAAAATATTTAAAATATTGGATATTTTAAAATACATTTGACAAATGTATTTTAAAGGCAAAATGTATCTAATTATATTTATATACATTTATAAATAAAAAGGATCTATAAATTAAAATTATTTATAAAATATATTAATGTATTAATTATCATAATATAGGAATTTATATTATATTTACATTAAAATATATTAATACATTAACTGTTATGGTGTATTATAATATATATAAAATATATTGTAATATAATAATATTATTATTACGTTATACATAGATTAATTATAGTATTACTTATATAATTATGGAAACAATATATATAATTTATTGTAAATACAATAAAATATAAAATATAATTTATTGTATTATAAATAATGCTTTTTATATTGTTATAAAATAATTTATATTTTATAAAAATTATTATATTATATTTACATTGCATTATGAACATACAAATAAAGGAAAAATAAGATTTTTTGGGGGCTATCTATTTCCTTTTAAAACCACCCTCACCTCCAAACACACCATGCCCTATAACGCCATTTACAGGTGATTTTGTGATAATTAGTGCTAATTAATATGAATTAATTAATTGAATTTGCCGCCCCGCAGGCCAATGGCAGCTGGCCGGACGCCGCCACCCCCTCGTCCATCACCGACCCGGGCAGCGACGCCTCCAATTAAAGAATTTTTAATTCCAAGGACCTTTTTGAGAGGAGAGAGGTCAATTAACGCTAATTAATCACGGGCCGATAGAATGATTGACTTCTAATTAATTAATTACCTCAGACCAAGCCAATAGATTGTGATGGCAGCGACGCCTCTACCTCTCACGTATTTATAACTTCATTTTGCCTCAGAAAATTCCATTTTTTTAAGGAAAAACTTTGGATTTTACACAAAGGACCTGAAGAAGAAGGAAAAAAGAAGTCTTGGCGTTTTTCTCCAGTTTTACAGTGGAAAAAATGGATTTATTTTCGTTTTTGTCTGGTTTTTTACGCTGGGATTTCTGTTCTAGGTGAGTTAAACTCCTCATATTGTAATTGGATGTTCTGTGTATTGGAATTTTCTGTAGGAAGTTTCTATAGGAAATTCTACAGAAAATTTTTATAGGAAAATTTTCCTAATTAAGGAATATAGGAAATTCTATAGGAAATTTCTGTAGGAAATTCTACTGGAAATTTTTCTTGCTAATTAATGGAAAAGTTCCTGTACCAAACTTCTCACCGGACATCGCTCGCATACTGGACCTTCCACTGGTGTCATCCTAAGGGATTTCATATCGGAAAATTCTACTGCTTCACTTTTTCTGCTGAAAAAGTCCAAAAATAAAATGAAAAATCCCAAATTTACCGCAAAACAGACGAACCACGGGATTTCCCCATGGGAATTTGAGGGCGTTTGTGCCGTTCTGGTGCTGTTCTCAGAGTCCACCCCTTTCAGTTGAGATTTTATCAAACAAAATAAATTTCCAAAGCTTTTTTTTTTTCCTTTTCTTCCCTCCCATTTTCTGCTGATTTTTTTTTTCTATCATGTTTGAATTCGGCCCCTGGGAGGTTCGTGAGGGGTGGGAAAAGGGCGGGAAGGCCGTGAGGGATTTGAAAAGGGCGGGAAGATCGTGAGGGTGGAGAAAAGGGCGGGAAGATCGTGAGGGGTGGGAAAAGGGCGGGAAGATCGTGAGGGGTGGGAAAAGGGCGGGAAGATCGTGAGGGGTGGGAAAAGGGCGGGAACGCCGTGAGGGATTTGAAAAGGGCGGGGAGATCGTGAGGGTGGGGAAAAGGGCGGGAAGATCGTGAAGGGTGGGAAAAGGGCGGGAAGATCGTGAGGGCGGAGAAAAGGGCGGGAAGATCGTGAGGGGTGGAGAAAAGGGCGGGAAGATCGTGAGGGATGGGGAAAAGGGCGGGGAGATCGTGAGGGCAGAGAAAAGGGTGGGACCGCTGTGAGGGGTGGGAAGGTCGTGAGGGGCTGCCAAAGGGCGCGAATGGCGTGAGGGGACGGTACAGGGTGAAAGTTGAGACATGGTGGGAACAGCGTGAGGAGCGCGGAAAGCGTGAAGAGGGTGAGGGATGGAAGAAAAGAACATGAGGAGCGGGAAGGGTGGAGCGGACTCTCCGCCCGCTGTGAGGGCAGGCACTGCCCCGCGCCTGCTCCGTGATGGCGGCGAAGCCGGAGCGGGTTCCGCGCATGCGCAAGCGCTGAGGGCAAGCGAGCGGCGGGAAGCCGCCATGGCGGAGGGAGCGGCGGGAGCTGGCGGCTCCCCCGGTCCGGCCGCTGCTCCGTCCCCGCGGGGCTCGGCCGGGCTACGGGAGGATGAGGTGAGCACCGGAGGGGCCCGGCCCGGCCGGGGGACTGCGGGGTGGCCGCGGTTCCAGGCTGGTAACGGTTTTTCCCCTCAGCGATGCCCCGGCGGAGCCAACCCTGAGAGCGGAGGAGCCGCGGCAGGTAAGGGCAGGGAAAGAAATCGCTGCTCTGTGTGGAGGGAGGGGTTGGTTTGGGTCATTTTGGGGCTTGGGAGGTGGTGAAGCAAAAACTTGGATTTGGGGGAATTTTGGGCTTTTTCCAGCCTCGAAAATTCCAGGATTTTGGGGCAACTTTGGGGTTTTAAGGCCCTGGAAGTGCCCAAAAATTCCGGGATTTTCAGGAGCTGCTCCATTCCTGGAAATTCCAAAACCTCCAGGATTTGACTAAACTCCCGCTTAAAAATAAAAGCATAAAAGCCGCGTTCAGCGCTCTGAAATCCTTGATAAAACCAATTCCTCTCTTGGATCAAGAAAACCCTAGGGGGCAGCGCAACCTGAGGATCACCGAGTCTCTTTTTCCCTTTTTTTTGCGCTGCTTTCTCCTCTTTTCCCCTCAGACCCGGCCTCGGCAGCGGACTCTGAGGGGATTTTAAAATAACTTCATTACTTCTAAAAGTTTAAAAATTTAAAAGCAAGTGATTGACATTTTACACCCCGTCATGGTACCAAGAAACCCCGAGCAGCCCGGGCATCACCGAATCTCTTTTTCCTTTTTTTTTTGCTGATTTCTGCTCTTTTCCCCTCAGACCTGGCGTCGGCAGCGGACTCTGAGGGGATTTTAAAATCATTTCATTACTTTTAAAAATTTAAAAATTTAAAAACAAGTGATTGACGTTTTTCACCCCCTCATGGACCAAGAAACCCCGAGGGGACAGCACAACCTGAGCATCACCGAGTCTCTTTTTCCCTTTTTTTTTTTTTCTGATTTCTCCTCTTTTTCCCCTCAGACCTGGCCTCGGTAGCGGACTCTGAGGGGATTTTAAAATCATTTTATTACTCTAAAAATTTTAAAATTTCAAAAACGAGTGATTGACGTTTTTCACCCCCTCATGAATCAAGAAGCCCCGAGCAGCCCGGGCCTCACCGAGTCTCTTTTTTTCCCCTTTTTTTGCGGTGATTTCTTCTCTTTTCCCCTCAGACCCGGACTCAGCAGCGGACGCTGAGGGGATTTTAAAATCATTTCATTACTTTTAAAAATTAAAAAATTTAAAGACAAGCGATTGACGTCTTTTCCCCTCATCGGTACCAAGAAACCCCGAGCGGGCAGCGCAGCCCGGGCATCACCGAAAGTCCAAAATTCTCATTTTTCCCTTTTGTTTTTTTGCGCTGATTTCTGCTCTTTTCCCCCCAGCCGCGGAGCCTGAGGTGACTGTAAAGCCTCCCAGCACCAAGAGCACCCCGAGCAGGAAGAGAAGAGCCGCGTTCAGCCCCGGGCCGGGGCCGGCTTCGCTCCGGGTGTCTCCGGCCGCCGCCTCCCCTCAGCGCCGCCGCCGCTCCTGGCGCCGCTCCAGCCTCAAGGGGCGCCGCTCCCGCCGCCGCTCGCTGCCCCCCGTGCACCGCGAGGTCACCGGTGAGCCCTCATTAACGCTTCATTAGCGCGCTTTTAATTAAAATCCTCCTTGGGCGTGACCGGGCGGTTCTGTCAGTGAAGCTTTTGCAGGTTCTGGGCTTTTCCCCCCTCACTTTTGGCCTTTCTTATTTCACGTTTTTCTCCTTTAATGGCATTATTTCCCTCACTTTTGGCCTTTCTTATTTCACGTTTTTCTCCTTTAATGGCATTATTTCCCTCACTTTTGACCTTTCTTATTTCACGTTTTTCTCCTTTAATGGCATTATTTCCCTCTTTATTTTCCCATTCCCCCCTTAAATGGGATTTTTTTCCTCTTTAGTTTCCCCTAAATGTGATTTTTTTTCCTCTTTCCCATTTTCCCCCTAAATGGGATTTTTTCCTCTTTCCCATTTTCCCCCTAAATGGGATTTTTTTCCTCTTTCCCATTTTCCCCCTAAATGGGATTTTTTTTTCTCCTTTAGTGGCATTTTTTCCCTCTTTCTTTTCCCATTTTCCCCCTAAATGGGATTTTTTTCTCCTTTAGTGGCATTTTTTTTCTTCTTTCTTTTCTCACTTTCTCCCCCTAAATGGGATTTTTTTTCTCCTTTAGTGACATTTTATTTCCTCTTTCTTTTCCCACTTTCTGCCCCTAAATGGGATTTTTTTCTCCTTCAGTGGCATTTTTTCCCTCTTTCTTTTCCCACTTTCTCCCCCTAAATGTCATTTTTTTCCTTTTTATTCTCCCTCCAAAATTTGGTTTTTCCTCTTTCCCACTTTCCCCCCACTAAATGTGATTTTTTCCTCTTTCTTTTCCCATATTCCCCCTAAATATGATTTATTTTTATTTTCCCATTTCGCCCCAAATGTGAATTTTCTTCTTTCTTTTCCCATTTTCCCTCTAAATGTGGTTTTTCCTCTTTCTCTCCCATTTCCCCCCAAATGTGATTTTTTTTCCTCTTTATTTTCTCATTTTCCCCCCCAAAAGTGACTTTTCCTTTTTCTTATATTCCCCATTCCTGATCCTTAAATGAGACTTTCCCTCTCTTTTTTCCCATTTCTCCCCTTTTAAAATTTTAATTTATTTTCAAATTTAATTTCCCTTCTTTTTAAATTTAATTTTTCCCATTTAAATGTGACTTTGCTCCTTTCTTCTTCCCATTTCCCCCCTCTTGGCCATTAAATGTGACTTTTCCCTTAATTTTTTCATTTTTACCCTTAAATGGGATTTTTTCCTATTTCCCCCCATTTTTGATCCCTGTTACTTTTTTCTTTTCCATTTTTCACCCTTAAATTTGACTTTTTTCCTCATTTTCCCTCTTTCCATCCTTAAATTTGACCTTTCCTCTTCCTTTTCCCAATTTTCTCTATTCTTCTCCCTTAAACTGGATTTTTTTCCTATTTCCCCCAATTCTTGACCCATAAATTTGATTTTTTCCATTTTCCCCCCATTTTTGTGCCTTTTCCTCTCTATTTTTTCCCAATTTTCCCCCTTAAATTCGATTTTTTCCTCTTCTTTTCCCCCATTTTCCCCCTTCAATTTGATTTTTCCTCCTTTTTTTCCCTCTTTTCCCACCCCTGCCCCGTCCCAGCTGATTTTGGGGGAATTTTGGGCCAAATTCCAGCAGATTTTTTTGGGAATTTCACCATTTTTAACCCTTTTTGTGCCAGAGTTGAGCCAATCCATCAGCCTGGAGCTCCCTGAGGTTCAACGTCTCTCCCTCCTCCTCCTCTCCAGCTTCCAGGTAAATCCACCCAAAATCCTGAAATTCACCCCAAATTCTGCAATTTTCCTCCCAAAAAATTCCTTGGAATCTTTTCCCTGACTCCTCAAACACACCAAAAAAATTTAAATTCAGGCTCCAAATCTTTATTTTAACCCTAGAAAATCGGGATAAAAGCCAATTTTTCCCATTTGTTGTTGGATAATTCCCATTTTTTGTTGGATGTCTCCCATTTTCATGTAATAATTCCCATTTCTTATTGACTATTTCCCCTTTTTCCTTGCCTAATTCCCCTTTTCCCCATTTTTTCCCTCTTTTTTTGTTGAATAATTCCCATTTTTAATTGCCTAATTCCCATTTTTGGTTGAAGAATTCCCATTTTTTCCCCTTTTTCCCATTTTCCCTTTTTCTCCCATTTTTGGTTGAATAATCCCCATTTTCCCCTCATTTTTTCCCATTTTATTGTCATTTTATTCCCATTTTCCCCATTTCTTTCCTATTTTCTCCTATTTTTTGTTGGATTTTTCCCATTTTCCCATTTTTGTTGCATTTTCCCCCATTTCTCCCCATTTTTTGTTGGATTTTTCCCATTTTTTTCCATTTTTGTTGGATTTTTCCAATTTTTTCTCCATCCCCCCCCATTTTTTGTTGAATAATTCCCATTTTCCCCATTTTGATTGGATTTTTCCCATTTTTGCTTGGATTTTTCCCATTTTTTCCCATTTTTGGCAGGAATTTTCCCATTTTTTCCCATTTTTGGTTGGATTTTTCCCATTTTTGGCAGGAATTTTCCCATTTTTCCCATTTTTGCTTGGATTTTTCCCATTTTTGCTTGGATTTTCCCCATTTTTTCCCATTTTTGCTTGGATTTTTCCCATTTTTGGTTAGGTTTTTCCCATTTTTCCCATTTTTGGCAGGAATTTTCCCATTTTTGCTTGGATTTTTCCCATTTTTTTCCCATTTTTCCCCAGTTTTGTGCCCGGAAGCTGCAGCAGGACCTGGAGGGATCCGAAGGATTCGACCCCGAACTTTTCTCTGCCAAAGGTTGGGATTGACCCCAAAACCCCCAAAATTTGGGATTTTCCCCCTCAAAATCTCAAATTTCCACTGCCCAAAATGGGTGGAGACCTCAAAAATTTGGGATTTTGGGGGAAAAAGCAGCAAAATTAATTAATAATTCATTTATAATTAATTTTTGGGGGGGGATCAAAAAGGGTCCTGAGGGGTTCCTGGGTCTTCCTGATCCCTTCAAAATTCAGGAATTGGACTTAAAAAAATACAGGAACACGAGAAAAAATTGAATTAATTAACAATTAATTGATAATTAACCAATAATTAATTGAGGAGGGAATCAAAAAAGGCCCTGAGGGATTCTTGGGGGTTCCCGATTCCTCAAAAATTCAGGAATTTAGGTTAAAAAAAATCAGGAAAACGCCCATAAATCCCTAAATCCCACCAAAAATAATCAACAATTAATTGGTAATTAATAATTAATGAAGCCCAGGCTGGTTTTTAATGAATTTTTCCCATTTTCCCCAGTCCAGAAGGGCTCTGAGGAATTCCAGAGGCTCCTCCAGAGGCTGCTCCAGGATGGGACCCTCAGGAATTGCCTGGAACCAACCCCAGGGTGAGGATTTGGGGCAAAAAACCCCAAAACTGGGAAATTTCAGGAGGAAAAGGGAAAAAAATTTAAAGAATGGGAATTTTCAGGCTGGGAGGGGAAAAATTTATGGAAATCCCACCAAAAAATTTGGATTTGGGGTTTTTCCAGCCTTAAAATTTCTGGGATTTTTGGGGCAATTTTGGGGTTTTAAGGCTCTGGAAGTGCCCAGAAATTCCAGGATTTTGGTTAATTCCAGGATTTTGGGGTGAATTCCAGGGTTTTGGGTAAATTCCCAGGATTTTGGCAGATTTTAACATTTTCAGGAATTGCCTGATCACTGGAAATCCCCAAAATCCCAAAATTTTCCCCCAAAATTTCTGGGTTTTGGGGCTGATTTTTGAGGCAATCTGGGAACTTTTCCCGTGGAAATTTTTTTGGGAATTTTCTCTGGATTTGCCACAAAATTTGGGAATTTTTGAGAAATTTGGGGGGAGATTTTCACTGGATTTGCTAAAAAATTTGGGAATTTTGGGGGGATTTTCTGTAGATTTGCTAAAAAATTTGGGAATTTTGGGTGGATTTTCTGTAGTTTTGCCTGGAAATTTGGGAATTTTTAGGGATTTTCTCTGGATTTGCCCTGAAATTTGGGAATTTTCTCTGGATTTGCCTAAATTTGGGGGAATTTTCACTGGATTTGCTCTGAAATTTGGGGGTTTTGGGAATTTCCACTGAATTTGCCACAAAAATTCGGGAATTTTGGGGGATTTTCTCTGGATTTGCCCAAAATTTGGGGAAATTTTCCCTGGGTTTGCCCAGAATTGGGAATTTTTGGGGATTTTGGGTCCTTTCCCTCAGGGATTCCCTGGATCCAGCCCTGGAGGGATCGGTGGCGCAGGTGAAGCTGCTCATGGCCAGGTGGGGACACCTTGGGGACATTCGGGGACACCTTGGGGACACCTGGGGACATTCAGAGACACCTTGGGGACATTTGGGGACATTTTGGGGACATTCAGAGACACTTTGGGGACATTTTGGGGACATTCAGAGACACCTTGGGGACATTTTACGGACATTTGGGGACATTCAGAGACACCTTGGGGACATTCAGGGACATTTTGGGGACATTTTGGGGACATTCAGAGACACCTTGGGGACTTTTGGGGACATTCAGAGACACCTTGGGGACTTTTGGGGACATTTGGGGACATTCAGAGACACCTTGGGGACTTTTGGGGACATTCAGAGACACCTTGGGGACATTCAGAGACACCTTGGGGACATTCAGGGACATTTTGGGGACATTTTGGGGACATTCAGAGACACCTTGGGGACTTTTGGGGACATTCAGAGACACCTTGGGGACTTTTGGGGACATTTGGGGACATTCAGAGACACCTTGGGGACTTTTGGGGACATTTTGGGGACATTTGGGGACATTCAGAGACATTTTGGGGACATTTTGGGGACATTCAGCGACACCTTGGGGACACCTGGGGGACATTTGGGGACACCTGGGACACAGCTGGGCACACCTGGAGATATCTGGGGACACCCCTGGAGTGGGGAGGGGACATTGGGGACACATCTGGGGACATTGGGGACACATCTGGGGACATTGGGGACACATCTGGCAGGACCTGGGACAAATTTGGGGACACCTGGAGAGAGAGGGACACACCTGGAAAGCCTGGAGTTATTTGGGACACACCTGGGGACATTGGGGACACACCTGGGGACATTGGGGACACACCTGAATGGGGAGGGGACACCTGGGACACACCTGGGGGCACCTGAGGCAAATCTGGGGACACCTGGGGAGGGAGGGGCACACCTGGGACACACCTGGGGACACCTGGGACACACCTGGAGTGGGGAGGGGACACCTGGGGACATTTGGGACACACCTGGGGAGGGAGGGACACACCTGGGACAAGCTTGGGGACACCTGGGACAACCTTGAGGACACCTGGGACAGACCTGGGGACATTTGGGACACACCTGGAGTGACAAGGGACATTGGGGACGCACCTGGGAGGACCTGGGACAACCTTGGGGACACCTGGGGAGGGAGGGAGGGACACACCTGGGACAACCTTGGGGACACACCTGGGGGACATTTGGGGATACCTGGCGGGACCTTGGGGACACCTGGGACACACCTGGAGATACCTGAGGACACACCTGGAGTGGGGAGGGGACATTTGGGGACATTTGGGACACACCTGGGGGGAGCTGGAACAGAGCTGAGGACACCTGGGGAGGGAGGGACACACCTGGGACACACCTTGGTGACACTTGGGGACACCTGGGACAACTTTGGGGACACCTGGGACAGAGGTGAGGACACCTGGGGAGGGAGGGACACACCTGGGACACACCTTGGTGACACTTGGGGACACCTGGGACAACTTTGGGGACACCTGGGACAGAGGTGAGGACACCTGGGGAGGGAGGGACACAGCTGGAGTGGGGAGGGGACACCTGGGGATATTTGGGACACACCTGGACACACCTGGGACGATCTTGGGGACACCTGAGACACACCTGGGCACACCTGGGACAACCTTGGGGACATTGGGGGCACAGCTGTCCCCACCTGTCCCTGTGGTGTCCCCTCCCAGCCTGCAGGGGGAGCTCCGGGCCTGGGATCGGCTCCTGCAGCAGCACCGGCAGCGCTCGGGGGAGGCCGAGAGGTGAGAGCTCAAATTGATCCCAAAATTCCCCCTGGTAGCCCCAAAATCCCCACATTGATCCCCAAATCCCCACAACCCCACACTGATCCCCAAAATCCCCACATTGATCCCCAAAATCCCACACTGATCCCCAAATTCCCACATATACCCCCAAAATCCCCACACTGATCCCCAAATCCCCACATTGATCCCCAAATCCCCACAACCCCACACTGATCCCCAAATCCCCACACTGATCCCCAAAATCCCCACATTGATCCCCAAAATGCCCACACTGATCCCCAAATCCCCACATTGATCCCCAAAATGCCCACACTGATCCCCAAATCCCCACATTGATCCCCAAATCCCCACATTGATCCCCAAAATCCCCACATTGATCCCCAAATCCCCACATTGATCCCAAAATCCCCACATTGATCCCAAAATCCCCACATTGATCCCCACATTTCCCACCTCAAATCCCCAAATTCCCCCAATTTATACCCAAACTCCCATTTCTATCCCAAAATTTCCCCTTTTCCTCCCCAAAATTCCCCATTTTTATCCCCATAATTCCCCATTTTCCCCCATTTTTATCCCTCATTTCCCCATTTTCCTCCCCAAAATTCCCCATTTTCATTCCCAAAATTCCCCATTTTTCCCCAAATTTTTCCCAAAATCCCCATTTTCCTCCATTTTCCTCCCCAAAATTCCCCATTTTTCCCCGAAATCCCCATTTTTATCCCCAAAATTTTCATTTTTCCCCCCATTTCTCTCCCAGGTCTCTGCAGCAGCTGCGCTCAGGCTCCGCCCCCCCCGCCCCTCCCCCCGCCGTCCCCTGTCCCCCCGTCCCCCCCCCGGCCCGAGTTTGGTTCGGTCCTGGCCCGGCAGCGCCCGGCCCTGCAGCGCCTGCGGCTGCTGGTGAGCACTGGGCGAGACCAACAAAACGGGGGGGATTTGGGGCAAAAAACCCAAACTCGGGACATTCTGAAAATTTCGTGGGGTTTTTTGGGAACTTTTGGGGGTTTTTGGGGGTTTTTACGGGGGAGTTGGGGATTTTTTGGAAATTTTTGGGTGTTTTTTTTTCTGCGCCTCCTGGTGAGGATTGGGGCAAAACCAAGAAAATTTGGGGAATTTGGGGCAAAAATCGCAAATTCAGGGAATTTCCTAAAATTTCGTGGGGTTTATGGGGTTTTTTTTGGGGTTTTTTGGGAATTTTTGGGGGGTTTTTTGTAATTTTTGGGGGGTTTTTTGGATTTTGTTTTGGGGTTTGTTTTTTTAATTTTTGGGGGATGTTTTTGGAATTTTTTGGGGTTTTTTTTTTCAAATTTTTGGGGTTTTTTTAAATTTTTCGGGGCTTTTTTAGGAATTTTTTGTGTGTTTTCCCAGGTGGACGAAGCCCAACAAGCCGGGAAAATGGTGCTGGAGTTCCACCAGCAGAGCAGGAACTTCCTCAGGGACCTCTCGGAGCAGCTGGGTGAGAAAAAAAACCAAAATCACCCAAAATCACCCAAAAATACCCAAAATCCCCCAAAATCCCGGCGCTTTTTGGCGGGAAACTGAGGAGTTTGGGGGATTTTTTGCAGCTTCCAGAACGTTCCGGAAGCTGCCGGCGTCCCCAGCCCGGAAGTTGCTGCAGAGGAGGCCCCAGAAGGCTCAGCCCGAGGAGGGGGAATAAAAACAAAACCCCAAAATTCTCAGGTTTTGCCCCAAAATGTTCCTGGGGTCGGGCAGGGCAGGGATTGGTCGGGGCGGGTGTCAATCAGAGGGATCGGCCAATCAGGAGGCAGGGATGGCAGGGTGGGGGTGGCGACGTCTGCAATGGGGATCCCAGCATCTGGATCGGGACCCCAACATCTGGAATGGGGAGCTTGAAATCCGGGCGGGGACCTCAACATCTGGAACGAGACCCCAACCTCTGGGTGGGGATCCCATGGCGAGAGTGGGGGACCCCAACATCTGGATGGGGGACCACCCCCCGCAGTATTAAGAGGACCGCGGTGGGACCCCAACATCTGGAATGGGGACCGGGAAATCGGGGGGGTGGGGGGGCGCCCCCAACATCTGGACGGGGGCTTTGAAATCGGGACGGGGACTCCAACATCTGGATGGGGGTCCAAAGGTTGAGGTGGGGACACCAACATCTGGAATGGAGATGTGAACATCTGGAATGAGGGCCTTGAAATGTTGGCGGGAGACGCCAACATCTTGGTGGGGGATCCCATGGCGAGAGTGGGGATCCCAACATCTGGATGGGGATCCAAAGGTCGAGGTGGAGACATCAACATCTGGATGGGGACGTTGACATCTACACAGGGACCCCAAGGTCAGGGCTGGCGCCCCCAACATCTGGAATGGGGACATTGAAATCTGGACGGGGACCCCAACATCTGGATGAGACCTTGCTAAGAGGGGGGGTACAGCCCCCCCAACATCTGGACTGTGACTCTGAATTCTCCCCCTCCCCCCCTCCAACATCTGGCGGGGCCGACCCCAAATAAAATCGGGGGGGCACCAAAAAAAGGGGGGGAGGGGCTTCTGTGGGGGAGGGGCACGGGGAATTCGGGGTTGGGGGGATGGGTGGGAATTTGGGGTTCAGGGGTGAAAATTTTGGGGGATGGGTGGAAATTTTTGGGGGTGGGGGATGGGAATTTGGGGGTGGGAATTTTGGGGGGAGGGTTGGAAATTTTGGGGTTCGGGGTGGGGGATGGGATCGGGGTTTGCTGTGGGGGAGGGGCGCGCTGATTTCGGGTCCCTCCTTTCCCCTCCCCCCCCCCCGCTCCGTTTAAGCCTCTTAAGGGGCCCCGGCGGCCGCGGATTAACGGGGGGGGGGGGAGGGGATGGGGGGGGACCCCGCGCTGCCCCTCCCCCACCCCGGCCCCTCCCCCACTCGCGGTTCAACCGGACGGACCGGCCGGACCGGGGGGGGGAGGGGCAGGGACAGAGGGAGCCCCTCCCCCACACACCGCACCCCGCGGGGGGGGCACCGGAGCCACGAAGTGGTGTCCCCAGATCCCCTCCAGGTGTCCCCAAATCCCCGAGGTGTCACTCTGGTGTCCCCAGATCCCCTCCAGGTGTCCCCAAATCCCCGAGGTGTCACTCTGGTGTCCCCAAAGCCCCTCCGGGTCCTTTCCTGTGTCCCCTCTGTGTCCCCAAATCCCTGCGGTGTCCCCTCTGTGTCCCTTTTGTGTCACCAAAGCCCCAAAGTGTCCCCAAATCCCCCCCAGTGCCACCCTTGATGTCACTTTGGTGTCCCCAAAGCCCCAAAGTGTCCCCAAATCCCCGAGGTGTCACTTTGGTGTCCCCAAATCCCCTCCAGGTCCTTTCCTCTGTCCCCAAATCCCTAAGGTGCCACCCGAGGTGTCCCCAAATCCCCTCCTATGTCACCAAATCCCCTCCAGGTCCCTTCTTGTGTCCCCATCGTGTCCCTTCCATGTCCCCAAATCCCCCCCGGTGTCCCCAAATCCCCTCCGTGTCCCCAGGTCCCTTCCTGTGTCGCCTCTGTGTCCCCTCCATGTCCCCAAATCCTCTCCAGGTCCTTTCTTGTGTCCCCACCGTGGTCCCTTGTCCCCATCCCTGTCCCCGTGTCCTGTCCCTGTCCCTTCCATGTCCCCATTTCTGTCCCTTCCATGTCCCCATTTCTGTCACTTCAATGTCGCCATCGCTGTCCCCACCGTGTCCCCATGTCTGTCCCTGTCCCCTCAGTGTCCCCATCCATGTCCCTGTCCCTGTCTCCATCACTGTCCCTGCCACGTCCCCCTCCGTGTCCCCATGTCCCGTGTCTGTCCCTGTCCCCGCCGTGTCCCCGTGTCTGTCCTGTCCCTGTCCCCGCCGTGTCCCCCTGTCTCTCACCCTGTCTCTGTCCCCCTCGGTGTCCCCTCCCTGTCCCCACCATGTCCCCGTGTCTGTCCCTGTCCCCACCATGTCCCCTGTCTCTCACCCTGTCCCTGTCCCTGTCCCCGCAGTGTCCCCTCCCTGTCCCTGTCCCCTCTCTGTCCCCTCTCTGTCCCCGTCTCTCACCCTGTCCCCATCGCTGTCCCCTCCCTGTCCCCCCCCGTGTCCCGTGTCCCGTGTCTGTCCCCGTTGCCATGGCCACGGCGGGAAAATAGGACACGGGGAGGGGCCGGGGGACACCGGACACGGGGACAGGGGACACGGACATGGGGACAGGGACAGGGACATGGGGACACCGGACATGGGGACAGTGACAGGGACATGGGGACACCGGACACGGGGACAGGGACATGGGGACACCGGACATGGGGACAGTGACAGGGACATGGGGACACCGGACACGGGGACAGGGACATGGGGACACCGGACACGGGGACAGGGACAGGGACATGGGGACACTGGACACGGGGACACTGACAGGGACATGGGGACAGTGACAGGGACACAGGGACATGGGGACACCGGACACGGGGATAGTGACAGGGACATTGGACACGGGGACATGGACATGGGGACAGTGACAGGGACATGGGACACCGGACACAGGGACAGGGACACGGGGACACCGGGAGGGGCCGGGGGACACCGGACACGGGAACACCAACAGTGACACCGGACACGGGGACACTGACAGGGACATGGGGACACTGACAGGGACGCCGATATGGACATGGGGACAGGGACATGGGGACACACAGACACCAACAGGGACACCGGACACGGGGACAGTGACACGGGGACACTGGACATGGGGGGGACACCGGACACGGGGACAGTGACAGGGACACGGGGAGGGGCCGGGGGACACCGGACACGGACAGGGGACAAGCGAGGGGACACGGGGACACAGGGACATTGATGGGGACATGGGACGCTGACATGGACACAGGGGACACCAGGCATGGGGACACTGATAGGGACATGGGGACATGGACAGGGGTCAAGCAGGGGAACACCAGACACAAGGACACGGGGACACAGGGACACCAACAGGGACATGGGGACACCGGACACAGACACGGGGACATGGGAACATGGGGACACCAACAGGGACATGGGGACACCAAACACAGACATGGGGACATGGGGACACCAGACACAGGGAACACCAGACATGGGGACACCAACAGGGACATGGGGACATTGGACACAGACATGGGGACACCGACAGGGACATGGGGACAAGGGGGGGACAACACACATGGACACGGGGACACCGATACAGACACGGGGATACCTGACACAGGGACACGGGGATACCAGACATGGGGACACTGGACACAGGGACATGGGGACACGGACAGGGGGACACTGGACACGGACAGGGGGACAGGAGGGGACATGGACAGGAGGACAGGGGACACGGACAAAGGGACACTGAAATGGGCACGGGGACACTCACATGGACAAGGGGACACGAAGGGGACACGAGGACACAGCACACGGACATGGGGACCCTGGACATGGACAAAGGGACACATGACACAGACGTGGGGACATCGGACACGGACAAAGGGACACTGACACGGACACGGGGACGCGAAGGGGACACCGAACACGGACAGGGGGACACCGGGCGCGCACACGGATACTCGAGGGGGACACGGATACGGACAAAGGGACACGGACACACGGACAGGGGGACACGGACAGAAGGATACGAAGGGGACACGGGGACACCGGACAAAGGGTCACGGACACACGGACAGGGGACCGGGGGACATTCCCAGTATTCCCGGTGTCCCCTCCCAGCCCCGCCCCTTTCCCCCCGCGCGCGCCGGAGAAAAGGGGGCGTGGCCTCCATCCCCTCTCCCCGATCACGTGACCGCAGGTGCGCCCCGCCCCTTCCCACCCCACCCCCTCCCCGCACCTGGCGCGAGCGCCGCGCCCGCCCGAACCCGTCCGGAACCGCCCGAACCCCCTCGGACCCACCCGAAATCCCCCCGGAACCAACCCGAACCCATCCGAAGCTTTTCCGAACCCAAACGAAGCCTTTCCGAGCCTCTCCGAGCCCACCCGAAGGGGCCGAACCCACCCGAAGCTTTTCCGAGGAGGCCGAACCCACCCGAAGCTTTTCCGAGGAGGCCGAACCCACCCGAAGGCGCCGAACCTACCCGAGCCCACCCGAAGCCTTTCCGAGCCTCTCCGAGCCCACCCGAAGCAGCCGAGCCCACCCGAAGCCTTTCCGAGCCTCTCCAGAGCCGCCGAACCTGCCCGAGCCCACCCGAAGCCTTTCCGAACCCACCCGAAGCAGCCGAACCCGCCCGAGCCCACCCGAAGCTGCCGAACCCACCCGAATCCTTCCCGAGCCCCCCCGAAGCGCAGCCGAGCCCACCCGAAGCCGCTCCGAGCGCAGCCGAAGCCTCCCCGAGCGCAGCCGAAGGCGGCGCCGGTGGCCGCGGCGGCCCGGTGGCCCCGGCGGCGGCGGGCCCGGGATGGTGGCGGCTCCTCCGGCCGCCGCCGCCGCCATGCGCCGCGGGTTCCTGGTGCCCGAGATCCGCCCGCTCGACCAGTACGACGGGAACCGAGCCCGCAGCGCCGCCAGCCTGGCCTGGGCCATCGCCACCGGCTACGGCGGCGCCGGTAGGAGCGGGCGGGGAGGGAGGGAACCGGGCGGGAACGGCGGGGATGACGGGGAGGGGGGATGGGGAGGCGGGGATGCCGTGTTGTGGGTACGGGGAGGGGTCGCGGTGGTAGCGGAGGGGTCTTGGTACCGAGTGCGGGATTGGGGAGGGGTCCCGGTGCTACCGGAGAAGGTCTCGGTAGCGAATTTGGGACTGGGGAGGGGTCCCGATATCGAACGGGGGCCTCTGATACCGACACCGGGACTGGGGAAGGGTCTCGGTGGTATCGGAGGGAGTCTCGGTGGCGAATGGGGGTCTCTGGTACCGAGTGCGGACTGGGGAGGGGTCCCGGTGTTACCAGCGAGCGTCTCGGTACCGAATGGGGGTTCCGGTATTGGGGAGGGGTCTCGGTAGTACCGGAGGGTTCCCGGTACCGAGGAGATGCCGTTGAAAGGGGGGGTGGGCGATGCTCTGTACCGAGGGGAGACCCCGGTTCCGGAGGGGCTCCCGGTACTGGGGAGGGGTCCCGCTGGTACCCGAGGGGGGGTCCCGTTCCCGGTATTGGGGAGGGGTCCCGGTGGTACCCGAGGGGGTCCCGGTACCGAATGGTTCCGATATTGGGGAGGGGTCCCGGTGGGCTGCGGTTAAAGGGGGGGGCGGGGCCGATGCCATTCCTGCCATTATGGGGGGGGTGTCTTTAATTTGGGGAGGGGGTCCCCAATCCCGGGATTCCCCCGCCCCCCCTCGGGCGCTTTTGTTGCAGTCTAGGGGGGGGAGGCTGTGACGTAGCGCTGTGACGTCACAGGGTGGGGACCCCCCCTTTAGGCCCCGCCCCCTGCGGTGCTGGGGGGGGGGAGGGAGGGGTCACCCACCCCCCCAAAAGATGAACCCCCCCAGGTGATTTAGGGACCCCCACCCAGGTGTTTCGGGGACCCCCCAGGTGAATTTGGGGGACCCTTCAGGTGAATTTTAGGGACCCCCCCCAGGTGTTTCCTTGGACCCCCTCATATATTTTTGGGACCCCCCCCAGGTGTTTTAGGACCCCCCCTGAGACCCCCCCCCCCCAAAAGAGGAACCCCCCAGGTGTTTTGGGGACCCCCAAGGTGATTTAGGACCCCCCCCATGACCCCCCCCAGGTATTTTTGGACCCCTCCCCCAGGTGGATTTTGGACCCCCCGCCCCCCGTGACCCCTCACCTGTTTTGGGGACCCCTCCCCCAGGTGTTCTCCCCCCGGGTGATTTAGGGACCCCTCCTTTCTCCCCCCAGGGATTTTTGGGGGACCCCCCCCAGGTGATTTAGGACCCTCCCCCCCCAGGTGTAATTTGGACTCCCCCAGGTGCTTTAGGACCCCCTCGTGACCCTCTCAGGTGAATTTTGGGACCCCCAAGGTTTCTTTGGGACCCCCCCCCCCCCCCCCCCGGTGAATTTTGGACCCTCCCAGGGGTCAAAGTCCCCTCCCCCTCCCCCCCCAGTCGCCCTTTGGCCAGGAGTGGGCGTGGCCAGACAGGGAGGGAGCCAATCACAGCTGGGGGGCGGGACCAGGTGAGGCTCCCATGGGTGCCCCAGGGTCACGTGACCGTCCCCAGGTGTCCCGGTGGGCGTGGCCCCTCCCCCACCCGTGGGTGCGGCCCCGCCCCTCCCCCACCCCTGGAATCTGCCCCTCCCCCACCCGTGGGGCCCTGGGAGGGAATTTGGGGGGGGGGGGAGGGATCAGGAGGGTCCTTGAGGGCGATTTTGGGGTCTCCATGAAGAATTTTGGGGTCTCCAGGTGCAATTTTGGGCTCTCCATGACCAAATTTGGGGTCTCCAGGATGAAGTTTGGGGTCTCCTGGGTGAATTTTGGGTTCTTGACCAATTTTGGGATCTCCAGGTGCAATTTTGGGGTCTCCGTGACCAAATTTGGCGTCCTGACCAATTTTGGGGGTTCCATGGGCAAATTTGGGGTCTCCAGGGTTGTGTTTGGGGTCTCTGTGGTCACTCTTGGCGTCTCCATGATGAATTTTGGGTTTCCGTCATGAATTTTGGGGTCTCCAGGTTTAGTTTTGCGTTCTTGACCAAGTTTGGGGTCTCCAGGTGCAATTTTGGGGTCTCCGTGACCAAATTTGGGTTCTTGACCAATTTTGGCATCTCCAGGTTCTAGTTTGGGCTCTCCAGGGTAAATTTTGGGGTCTCCATGGCCAATTTTGGGGTCTCTGTGGTCTTTGAGGGTCTCCATGGTAACTTTTTGGGGTCTTCATGGTTTAGGGGATGTCTGTGATCATTTTGGGGTCTCCATGGCCAATTTTGGGGTCTCCATGGCCAATTTTGGGGTCTCCATGGTCATTTCTGGGGTCTCCAGGACCGTTGAGGTTCCGTGTGGTCCTTGGTGGTCTCAGTGGTCGTTGCTGGGCTCTCCTTGGGGTCTTGTTGGGGTTCATGGTGGGCCCATGGTGGGCCAGTGTCCGTGTGTCCGTGGTGGGTCCATGTCCATGGTGGGTCAGTGTCCGTGTGTCAGTGTCCATGGTGTGTCCATGGTGGGTCAGTGTCCATGGTGTGTCCATCGGTCAGTGTCCATCTGTCCGTGGTCAGTCCATGGTGTGTCCATGGTGTGTCAGTGCTGTGCCCATGGTGGTGGGTCCGTGGTGGGGTCCATGGTCAGTCCATGGTGTGTCTGTGATGGGTCAGTGTCCATCTGTCCATGGTCAGTCCATGGTGTGTCCATGGTGTGTCCATGGTGTGTCCATGGTGTGTCATTGGTGGGTCCGTGGTGTGTCCATGGTGTGTCCATGGTGTGTCCATGGTGGGTCCGTGGTGTGTCCATGGTGTGTCCATGGTGGGTCCGTGGTGTGTCCATGGTGTGTCCATGGTGTGTCCATGGTGTGTCCATGGTGGGTCCGTGGTGTGTCCATGGTGTGTCCACGGTGGGTCCATGGTGGGTCATTGGTGTGTTCATGGTGTGTCCATGGTCAGTCCATGGTGTGTCCATGGTGTGTCCATGGTGGGTCATTGGTAGGTCCGTGTGTGTCCATGGTGGGTCCGTGGTCAGTCCATGGTGTGTCCATGATGTGTCCATGGTGTGTCCATGATGGGTCATTGGTAGGTCCGTGGTGGGTCCATCATGGGTCGGTGTCCGTGGGTCTGTAATGGGTCAGTGGTCAGTCCATGATGGGTCAGTGATGGGTCTGTGGTGGGTCCATGGTGGGTCCATGGTTGAGCCATGATGGGTCCATGGTGTGTCTATGATGGGTCAGTGTCCATCTGTCCATGGTGGGTCAGTGCTGTGTCCATGGTGGGTCCATGGTGGGTCATTGGTGGCTCCATAGTTGATCCGTGGTCCATCCATGATGGGTCCATGGTCAGTCCGTGGTGTGTCCATGGAGGGTCAGTGTCCATCGGTCAGTGTCCATCTGTCCATGGTCAGTCCATGGTGAGTCAGTGTCCGTGGGTCAGTGTCCATCTGTCCGTGGTGGGTCAGTGTCCGTGTGTCCATGCTGGGTCAGTGTCCATCAGTCATTGTCCATCTGTCCATGCTGGGTCAGTGGGTCAATGTCCGTGTGTCCATAATCAGTCCATGCTGGGGTCAGTGTCTGTGGGTCAGTGTCCATCTGTCCATGGTGTGTCCGTGTCCATCAGTGTCCATCTGTCCATGCTGGGTCAGTGGGTCAGTGTCCGTGGGTCAGTGTCCATCTGTCCATGGTGTGTCCGTGTCCATCAGTCAGTGTCCATCTGTCCATGCTGGGTCAGTGGGTCAGTGTCCGTGTGTCCATGATCAGTCCATGCTGGGTCAGTGTCCATCTGTCCGTGGTGTGTCCATGCTGGGTCAGTGTCCATCTGTCCATGGTGGGCCCCAGATGACGTTTGACCACAACAATCCCATTTTAACCCTTTCTTCCCCAATTTTAACCCTTTCTTCCCCATTTTAAACTTTTCTCTAACCCATTTTTGCCCCAAATTTCCCCATTTTTTCACCCAAATTTTTCATTTTTTCACTCAGATTTCCCATTTTTTCACCCGATTTTTCCAATTTCCCCCTTTTTCTCCCCAGCCAACGTCCCCGAGGAGCTCCGCGACCCCTTCTACACCGACCAGTACGCGCAGGAGCACCTGAAGCCGCCGGTGGAGCGCCTCCTGCTGGCCAGCGACATTTACTGCAGGGCCTGGAGCCACGCCCTGGCCCCGCCCCCCGGCCAGGCCCCGCCCCCCGCGCCGGCCCCGCCCCCTCCGCAGGACCTGGGGGCGCTGCTGGCGCTGCTGGCGGGGAGGGGGCTCCCCCCGAGCGTGCAGGGGGTCCCCGTAAAGGCCCAGGACCTGCAGCAGAAACCCATCCGGATGGTACTGGGATGGACTGGGTTATACTGGGAGGGACTGGGAGGGGTTTGGAGGGGATTGGGAGGGGTTTGGGGGGGTTCTGGGGGTGTTACTGGGAGCACTGGGAGGGGAGGGGGCTCCCCCCGAGCGTGCAGGGGGTCCCCGTAAAGGCCCAGGACCTGCAGCAGAAACCCATCCGGATGGTACTGGGATGGACTGGGTTATACTGGGAGGGACTGGGAGGGGTTTGGAGGGGATTGGGAGGGGTTTGGGGGGCGGTTTTGGGGAGATACTGGTGTTACTGGGAGCCCTGGGATGGACTGGGAGGGGTTTGGGGGCGGTACTGGTGATACTGGTGTTGCTGGGAGCACTGGAGGGACTGGGATGGGATTGGAGGGGATTGGGGAGGTTTTGGGGGTTATACTGGTGTTACTGGGAGCACTGGGAGGGGAGGGGGGCTCCCCCCGAGCGTGCAGGGGGTCCCCGTAAAGGCCCAGGACCTGCAGCAGAAACCCATCCGGATGGTACTGGGAGCACTGGGTTATACTGGGAGGGACTGGGAGGGAATTGGGGGGGATACTGGTGTTACTGGGAGGGATTGGGATGGTCTGGGAGGGACTGGGAGCACTGGGATCTTACTGGGAGCACTGGGAGGACGCTGTGAGGTTACTGGGAGCATGGAGATCTTACTGGGTTCTTACTGGAATCTTACGGGGATCTCACTGGGAGCTTACTGGGAGCCGCCTGAACGCTCCCCTCATTCATCTCATTAAGGCTCAGCCGCTTTAATTGGCTTTAATTGGCTTTAATTAATTGGCTCAGCCAATCCCATTAACCCTCCCCGCCACGAGGCCACGCCCCCTTTTCTCTGACCACGTTCAACTCCTTAGCCACGCCCATTTGTTGCTGACCACGCCCCCTCCCGCTTGGCCACGCCCACCCCGGGGAGACCTGGAAGGGCGGGGGAGGCACCGGGAGCCCCAAAATGACCAAAAATGACCCAAAATCCCCTCAAAATGACCCCAAAATGACTCAAACCTCCCCAAATTCTCCCCAAATGACCTCAAATCTCCCCCCAAAGCCCAAATTTCCCCCTCCAGGACCCCAAAACCCCAATTTTTCCCCCAAATCCCCAAGGTTTCCCCCACCAAGACCATAAAACCCCAATTTTCCCCCCAAATCCCCAAATTTCCACCTTCAGGACCTCAAAACCCAAAAATTTCTCAAAAATTTGCCCTCAAGACCCCAAAACCCCCAACGTTTTCCCCAAATCCCCAATTTTTCCCCACTTTCCCCTCAGGGTGCGCACCTGGCTCTGATCGATTCCCTCATGGCTGCCTTCGTCACCGAGGCTCCAAAACACCAAATTTTCCCCCCAAATTTCCTGCTCCAAGTCCCAAAAAAACCCAAATTCTCCTCCCGAGACCCCAAAAACCCCAAATTTTCCCCAAAACCCCAAATTTTCCCCCAATTTCCCCTCAGGGCGTGCACCTGGCTCTGCTCGATTCCCTCATGGCTGCCTTCGTCACCAAGGCTCCAAAACCCCAAAATCCCAAATTTTTACCCCAAATTCTCAAATTTTTCCCAAATTTTTCACCCAAAACCCAAAATTTCTCCAAAAAATTGCCCTCAAGGCCCAAAAAAACCCCAAATTTCCCCGAAATCCCCAAATTTTCCCCCACTTTCCCCTCAGGGCGCACACCTGGCTCTGATCGATTCCCTCATGGCCGCCTTCGTCACCGAGGCCACCCGAAATTTGGGGACCCCCCCTGGAGCCCCCCCGGGACCCCAATCCTGGGAACCCAAAATTTTGGCTTGGTTGGAGACGGTGAGTTGGGATTTTGGGGTTTTGGGGGTTTTTTTTTGGGGTGAAAAAGTGAAAAAATTGGAAATTTTGGGTCTTTTTTAGGTGAATCGGAAGCTGCAGGAAAGCAGCGAAAAGGAGGGGGGGGGGACGGCCCCGAATTTGGGGGTCCCCGAGAGCTCCGCGGCACCCCCAGCATGCGGACACAAGGTAAAAAATTTCTAAAAGGAATTTTAAAATGATATTAAAAATCCAGAAAAAAAATCATTTAAAAATCACAAAAAAATTAAAAATAAATCTCCCAAAATCCCCCCAAAAATCACAAAAAAATCACAAAAAAATTCCCAAAAAATCATTAAAAATTCCCTAAAATATCACCCAAAAATCCCAAAAAACCCCACCAAAAAACCCCAAAAATTACAAAAAATCCCCCCCAAAAAATCCTAAAAGATCCTCCAATAAATCACGAAAAAATCACAAAAGTGCCCCAAAAATCACCGAAAAATCCCCATAAAAATACCAAAAAATAGCACAAAAATCCACAAAAAGATCACAAAAATTCACAAAAAAATCACCAAAAATTTACCAAAAAATCCCAAAAAATCTCCAAAATTCCCCCAAAACTCCTCTTTTTCCCTCTTTCTCTGTGTGCTGGGACTGTCTCGGTGCCATTTGGGGACCCCTCCCCAAACGGGACCCCCCCTTTGCTGACACCCCCTCTTTTTCTAATCCTAAAACATACAAAAAAAAATCCCCCCAAAAATGTATTTAAAAAATCTCTAAAAAAATCTTAAAATTACTGAAAAAAACCACCTAAAAATCCCCAAAATTCACCAAAAATTCCTAAAAAAATCTCAAAAAACCCGTCATAATTACTCAAAATTATCACAAAAAATCACCAAAAAAAGGCAAAAAATCACCATAAAATCCTTTAAAAATACCCCAAAAAATCCCCAAAAAATCCCTAAAAAGACCAAAAAAATCCCCAAATTCCCCAAAAATTCCTCCAAAAATCTTGCAAAAATCCCCAAAGTATCAAAAAAAAAACAAAAAAAAACCAAAAAAAATCCCCAAGAAATCTAAAAAAATCTCACAAAAAAAAAACCACCAAAAAATCCCCCAAAAATCCTAAAAAAATTTTTTAAAAAATACTCCAAAATCACCAAAAAATCCACAAAAAATCACCAACAACTCACAAAAAATGCCCGAAAAATCCCATTTTCCCCCCAAAAATCCCCATTTCTCCCCCTCTTTCTCTGTGCTGGGTGTTGGGGTCCCCCCTTTGCTGACCCCCCCTCTTTTCTCAGTGTCCCACCCGCTGGTACTGGAAGTTGGTGCCCGTAAGTGGGGGCTCAGCTCTGCCCTCAATTCCCTTTTTGTGCCCCGAAATTTCCCCCAATTCCTTCCCCGCCTGCAAAAAGCCCCCCGGATTTTTGGGGGGTTCCAAACCCCCCAGAATTTGGCAGCAATGGGAGTTGGGGGATGCTAAGGGGGAAAAAATGAGGAAAAAAATGGAAAAAAAGATATTTTAAAAATTGGAAAAAATGCAAAAAATAAGGGAAAAATATCTTTAAAAATCAGAAAAGGAATTAAAAATTAATTGGAAAAAATAAAAAAAATATTGGAAATAAATTGCCAAAAAATTTGGGGAAGAATTCCTAAAAAATTCCATACAATGGAGTAAAATTTAAAAAAAATTTTTGGAAAAATTGGAAGAAATTCCAATAATGTGGGAAAAAGTTTTAAAAGTTCTAAAAGATCTGAAAGAAACTCAAAAGAAGTTGGGAAAAAATTTGAATTTTTTTAATTGGAAAAAAACCCCCAAATAATTGGGAAAAAATTAAAAAAATTAATTTCAAGATTAGGAAAAAATTCAAAAGCTATTGAGAAAGAATGCAAAAAAAAAAGGGAAAAAATTAAAAAAAAATCCTGAAAAAAATTTTAATAGTTGGAAAAAAATCCTCAAAAAAATTTCGGGAAAATTTGGAAAAAATCTAAAAATTTTCACAAAAATTTGGAAAACCAAAGAAATTCCCCCAAATTTTGGGGTTCCTGGGACCCCCCCCAGCATCCTCCCCTCCCCTCCCCCCCCCCTTTTCTGTGTCTTGCGTCGAATTTTGGGGAGGGGGGAGGGGCACGAAGCTGCATGGGGGGGCGGGGCATGCAAATGTGCATCACTGTATGCAAATGAGCTTATATGTATGGAAATGAGTGTCACTGTATGCAAATTAGTATCACTGTATGCAAATGAGTGGGCGGGGCATGAATTGTGGGGCGGGGGCTTGGGGAGCCCTCACGTTTTAGGCGCCATTTTGGGGATTTTTTTTCAGATTTTTTTCCCTTTTTTTAGGGCTTGTTTTTCTCCTCTTCACTCCATTTTTTAAATTTTGTCATCCCCTTCTCATATTTGGAGTTCCTTTTCTTGTTTCTCTTTTTTAATCCTTTTTTTCCCTTTCTTCGTCTTTCCCCCCTTTTTATTTTGGATTTTCCCTCATTATTTCAATTTTTCCCCAACTTTTTCCACAATTTTCCTCAATTTATCCCAAGTTTTCCCTGCTCCCAATTTTTTGTGGTCCTCTCACCAATTTTAGGATTTTGTTTCCTTTTTTCTCCTCTTAAATATTTTTTCCATTTTTCCTCATTTTTTCCCTCACATTTCCTCATTTTTCCCCAAATTTTTGCTGCTCCATATTTATAGGGGCCCCTCACCAACTTTAGGGTCTTTTTTCCTGGTTTTTTCCCCTCTTTAAATCCCATTTTTCCCTTTTTTTCTCATTTTCCCCCCTTTTCCCCTCATTTTTCTCCAATCCTTCCCCATTTTTCCCCAAAATCTCCAAATTTTCCCCCAATTTTCCCCAGCCCCCCATTTTTTGGGGTGCTCTTTGCAATTTTTGACAACTTCTTTCTTTTTTTCCTCTTTAAATTTATTTTTCCCTGACTTTTAATTTTTTTCCCCATTTCCCTCATTTTTTTGCTATTTTTTTCCTCATTTTTTCCCACTTTCCCCAAATTTTCCCTACCCCCCCATTTTCTGGGGCGCTCTTTCCATTTTTTGGGGTCCCATTTTTATTTTTTGCCTCCCTGGGGGGGTTTTGGGGCCCCCCTGACTCTGTTTTTCTCACAGCACGCCATCGCCTTCTGTTTGAAGGAATCGGGAAATAAACCTCCGGTGGTAAGGACCCCCCCAAAATCCAAAATTTGGGGTGGGGGCACCCCCAGACCCCCTCCCCAAAATCCAGGACCCCCCCCCCCAAGAAAAATTTCACTCCAAAACCCCCATTTTGGGGCATTTTTTTAGGAATTTTTAGGGGTTTTTAAGGGCTTTTTAAGGGAATTTAATGATTTGCCCCCCAAAAATTTGGGTCCCACCAAAAAATATTTGGGGTCCCCTCCCTTGCATGTTCTTATTTTGGGGTGTGGGAGCAATTTTGGGGGATTTGAGGGACATTTGGGGGTTTCAGGAGTGTTTTTGGGGTCACCTTGACTCTTTTTTAGGGAATTCCTCCATTTTGGGGGAGGGTTTGGGGTCCCACCCTTTGGAATTTTGGGGGGTGCCCAACCCCTCCCCAAATTGGAAGGATTTGGGGGACCCCCTCATTTATAATTTTGGGTGTTTCCCCCAAATTTGAGTCCCTTTCTTTGATATTTTTGGGCTGATTTTGGGGCAATTTTGGGGTCCCCAACCTGAGGGGATTTGCGGACTCTTCCATTTCTATTTTTGGGAGGGGTCCCTTTTCTGTGGGTGGGATTTGAGGCTAATTTGGGGGGGGGGTCCTGCCACTTTTAGGGTGGTTTTGGGGGGTTTGGAGTCCTCTTTTTTATTTTTTGGGGGAGCCCTTCCACTTTGGGGGGGTTTGAAGGAACTTCGGGATTTTGAGGACCCCCTTGACCCCCTTTCCCAATTTTTCCCGCCAAGATTCGCTACCGGAAGGACAAAGGGCTCCTCCAGCGCCTCCCCCATTCCCACCTGTGAGGGGGCTGCAGGATTTGGCCAGTGGGGGGGTCCTGGCGGCCGCCATTCACTTCTACTGCCCCCAATCCCTGCGCCTCGAGGGTAAGGAGGGATTTTTGGGGGAAATTTAGGGGATTTTGGGGTTTTTTTTTGGGGGGGTCTGTGAGGGGCAGGGGGGGGCCTGATGCAGGGATCCACTAGGGGGTGCTGTGGTGCGGTTGGACTGGACCAATCGGGGGGGACATGGGGGCTTCCATAGAGAAATTGGGGGGTTGTATGGGGAGAGTCTCAATGGGGAGACATGGGGGGTGGTCTTTGAAGGGTTTTTAGGAGAAATGTGGATCCATAGGGGGTTCTGAAGGGTTTTTGGGGTGGGTTTTGGGGTGTTATACCCCCCCCACCCACGGCTTCTGGAATTTTCCAGTGATCTGGACTGCCCCAACCTGAAGGGGCCATGGGGGGATCCCATGGGGAAAATGAGGGACAGTTCCAATACAGGAACATGAGGGGGTCTTTGGGGGGTTATGTGTCAATGGGGGGGTCATGGAAGAGAAATCTGAGGGGTTTTTGGAGTCTTTATTGGAGTGTAATCCCCCCATTCTGGAATTTTCCAGTGATCTGGACCGCCCCAACCTGAGGGCACCATGGGGGGTCACTGAGTTGAAAACAAGAGGAAAACTTGGGGTCCTAATGGGGAGATCCCAATGGAGGGTACAGGAAATTCCATAGAGGAGGCGGTCCAGTAGGGATTTTGGGGTGGAACCCACACTTTTTTCTCTGGAATGTTCCAGAAATCCGCCTTGGGGCTCCACTGGCGCTCCCGGATCGGCTGCACAACCTGGGGCTGGTGCGCGACTTCGGCGCCCGCCACCTGCGCACGCGCTGCCCCCTGGCCGTGGAGGACCTGCTCTACATGGCGCCGGCCCTGAAGGTAAAAACTGGGATAAATTGGGTTAAAATGGGTTAAAATGGGTTAAACTGGGTGGGGATTGGGTGAAACTGGAGGAAACTGGGAGTGAATGGGGACAGTGAGGGCAATGGGGCCACATGGCGGCCGCCTTGAGGAGAAAACTGGGGATAAACTGGGGGAAACTGGAATAAACTGGGTTAAAGGGGGTTAAGCTGGGTTAAACATGGCAGGGATTGGGTAAAACTGGGAGGGACTGGGGGAAACTGGGAGTGAATAGGGGCAGTGAGGACAATTGGGGTAATGGGGCAACATGGCAGCTGCCCTGAGGGGGAGACTGGGAGAAAGTGGGGAAAACTTGATTAAACTGGGTTAAACTGGGTGGGGAGTGGGTGAAACTAGGAGGGAATGGGGTAAACTGAGGGAAACTGGGAGTGAATGGGGGCAATGAGGCAATGGGGCAAGATAGTGGCCGCCCTGAGGGGGAAATTGGGGAAAAACTGGGAGAAACTGGGTTAAACTGGGTGGGTAGTGATGAAACTGGGAGGGACTGGGGAAACTGGGCAAACTGGGAGCAACTGGGTTAAACTGGGACAAACTTGGAGAAACTGGGACAAACTGGAGAAACTGGTCAAACGGGGTGAGCTGGGAGGGACTGGGAACAATGGGAGGGACTGGGAGCAGTGAGAGCAATAGAGGAATATGGTGGGCAGTCCTGAGGGAGAAACTGGGGGGAACTGGGTTAAACTGGGTTAAACTAGGGAGAAACTGGGATAAACTGTGAGAAAATGTCGGCAATTGGGGCAAACTGGGAGAAACTGGGAGAAATTTGGTGAACTGGGAGGGAATGGAGGCAATGAGGGCAGTGGGGCAAAATGGCGGCCAATCCTGAGGGTGAAACTGGGTTAAACTGGATTAAACTGGGGATAAACTGGGACAAATGGTGAGAAATTAAGAGGTACTGGGGAGAATTGGGATAAACTGGGCAAACTGGGAAAACTGGGAAAAATTGATGAACTGGGAGGGAATGGAAGCAATGAGAGCAATGGTCGCCGCCCTGAGAGGGAAACTGGAATGAACTGGGATAAAGTGGGGATAAACTGGAATAAACAGGGACAAACTGTGAGAAACTGGGGGAAACTGGATAAACTGGGGGAAACTGGGAGAAATTTAGTGAACTGGGAGGGAATGGAAGCAATGAGGGTAATGGGGCAAAATGGCGGCCAATCCTGAGGAGGAAACTGAGTTAAACTGGAATAAACTGAGGGAAACTGGGGAGAACTGGATTAAACTGGGGATAAACTGGGACAAACTGGGAGAAACTGGGAGAAACTGGGCAAACTGGGTTAAACCGGGAGGAGTTTGGTGAACTGGGAGGGAATGGAGACAGTGAGGGCGATGGGGAAAAATGGCGGCCAATCCTGAGGGGGAAACTGGGTTAAACTGGGGAAAACTGGCTTAAACTCGGTAGAGACTGGGACAAACAGGGAGAAACTGTGGGAAACTGGGACAGACTGGGATAAATTGGGCAAATTGGGTGAAACTTGGAGAAATTTGGTGAACTGGGAGGGAATGGAAGCAATGAAGGCAATGGGGCAAAATGGCGGCCAATCCTGAGGGGGAAACTGGGGAAAACTGGGGGAAACTGGGGCAAACTGGGAGAAACTGGGGAGAAACTGGGATAAACTGGGCAAACTGGGATAAAGTGGGGCAAACTGGGATAAACTGGGTGAAACTGGGAGAAATTTGGTGAACTGGGAGGGAATGGAGACAGTGAGGGCAATGGGGCAAAATGGCGGCCAATCCTGAGGGGGAAACTGGGGAAAACTGGGGGAAACTGGGGCAAACTGGGAGAAACTGGGGAGAAACTGGGATAAACTGGGGCAAACTGGGATAAAGTGGGGCAAACTGGGATAAACTGGGTGAAACTGGGAGAAATTTGGTGAACTGGGAGGGAATGGGAGCAATGAGGGCAATGGGACAAAATGGCCGCCAACCCTGAGGGGGAGAATTGGGGTGAACTGGGAGGGACTGGGGGGTACTGGGGGATACTGGGGGGTACTGGTCCATACTGGGGGATACTGGTCCATACTGGGAACCCCCCGTGTGTCCCCAGTTGAACGTGGGGGCCTTCCTGGCCGAGCTGTTCCTGTGCTTCGAGGTGCTGAGACCCCCATTTGTCACCCCCCGGCAGCTGGGGGGGACCTCAGGTACGAGGGGACCCCAAATTTGGGGAGGGGGGACCCCAAATTTTGGGGGGGGGTCAGGTGGGAGGGACCCCAAATTTTGGAAGGGGTCAAACCCCAAAAGTGGGGAGGGTCCCAAAGATCCAAAAAATGGGACCTAAAATTGAGGGGGAGGGACTGAAGGGACCCCAAATTTGGGGAGGGGGTTCATGTAGGCAAGACCCCAAATTTGGAGAGGATTAGGAAGGGGGAACCCCAAATTGGGGGGGGTTAAACCCTTAAAATGGGGAGGGGTCCCAAAAATTGAGACCCTAAAATTGAGGGGGAGGGACTGAAGGGACCCCAAAATTTGGGAGAGGGGGTCAGACCCCAAAAATGGGGAGGGGTCCCAAAATTTAGGGGGGTCCTAAAATGGGGGCGATCAAAAGAGGAGGAGGGCCCTAAAAATTTGGGGGAATGGACCCCAAAGTTTGGGGTGATCCCAAATTGGGAGGGGTCCCCAAAGGGTTTTAGGGTTTGGGGGGGTCCTGACACCCCAAATTTTGGGGGGGGCCTTCCAGAATCTCCAGGTGCTGCTGATGCCCCGAACCCCAAAAGCAGGTGAGGATTTTGGGGGGGATTTTGGGGAATTTTGGGGTTTGGGAAAGGAATTTGGGGGTTTTTGAGGTACTTTTGGGTTTAGGGGGGATTTGGGGTTTTCTTGAGGGGATTTTGGGGTTTTTTTAAGGGGGGATTTGGGGTTTTTAGGGGATTTTTGGGTGGTTTTGGGGGAGATCTTGGGGTTTTTGAGGAAGGGAAATTTGGGATTTTTTGAGGGGATTTTGGGAGGATTTGGGTTTTTTAAAGGAGAAATTTTGGGTTTTTTGGGGGGGGGAATTGTGGGGGGGAAGTTTGAGGGGATTTTGGGGGAAGTTTTGGGATTTTGGGGGGGGGATTTGGGGTTTTTTTGAGGGTGAATTTTGGGTTTTGGGGGGAATTTTGGGGTTTTTGGGGTTTTTTTGAGGGAGGAGTTTTGGGGGGATTTGGGTTTTTTGAGGGTGGGTTTTGGGGGGTTTTTAGGGGGTTTTTGGGGGTAATTTGGAAGTTTTTGAGAGAGGGATTTTGGGGTTTATTCAGGGAGGAATTTTGGATTTTTTTAGAGAGGATTTTTGGGTTTTTGAGGGAGGGATTTTGGGGTTTTTTAGGGGGATTTGGTTTTGGTTTTTTTAGGGGAGTTTGGGTCTTTTTGGGGGAATTTTAGGGTTTTTGAGGGGGAAATTTGGGTTTTTGGGGGCATTTTTGGTGTTTTGTGGAAGGAATTTGGGTTTTTTGAGGGGGATTTTGAGATTTGGGAAAAAAAATTCAATTTCTTTGTGTGAATTTTTGGTATTTTTGGGGTTCATTAACCCTTTGTGACCCCCCCCACAGCTCCCCTGGCTTCAATTTCCGCCACCCCCTCTTGGCAGGGGGGGGGCAACCCCCAGGTAAGACCCCAAAAATCTGGGGGGGGACCCCAAAATTTGGGGAGGGGTCCCAGAGGGGGATTTGGGGGGATTTTGGGGTTTTTTTGGGGGGCAATTTTGGGTTTTTGGGGGTTTTTTGGGGGGAAATTTTGGGGTTTTTGGGGCATCCTTGGGGAGCTCATTGGGATTTTTGAGGGGGATCTCTGATCTGGGGGAATCTGGGGTGACCCCAGAAATTTGGGGAGGGGTCCCAGAGGGGAAATTTGGTTTTGGGCAGTCCTGGGGGTTTTGGGGGAGGAATTTTGGGGTTTTTGGGGCATCCTTGGGGAGCTCATTGGGGTTTTTGGTGGGGTCTCTGATCTGGGGGGATCTGGGGGGACCCCAGAAATTTGGGGAGGGGTCCCAGAGGGGAAATTTGGGATTTGGGGGGGGGATTTGGGGTTTTTTGAGTGGAATTTTGGGGTTTTTTTTGGGGGACTCTCAGAACTGGGGGTGTCATTGGGGGGTCTGGGTGGGTTTAGGTCTGGGGGTGACCCCATTTTCTCTCCCCCCCCCCCCCAAAGGGCTCCTGCCCCACTCCCCCTCGCTGCCCCACGGCGACGCCTTCGGGAAGGGCTGGAGCAAGAGACCCCTCAGGTGAGGGAAATTGGGGGATTTGGGGGGTCCTGGGGGGTTTGGGGGGGTTTGGGGGTGTCCCAGGAAGATTTGGGGGGTCCTGGGAGGGTTTTGAAGGGTCTAAGTTGGATTTGGGGGGTGGGGGAGGGATTTGGGGTTGTCCTAGGAGGGTTTTGGGGAGGATTTGGGGGGGTCCCAGGTGGGTTTGGGGGTGTCCTTAAGGGGTTTTAGGGGGGATTTGGGGGGGGGGGCCTGAAGGATTTGGGGGGGTCCTGGGGCCTTTTGAGAGGAGTCTCAGGGGGCTTTTGGGGGATTTGGGGGGTCCTGAGGGCTTTTGAGGGGGGGTCTCAGGAGGGTTTTTGGGGAGATTTGGGGGTCCTGGGGGTTTGGGGGGGTTTTGGGGGTGTCCCAGGAAGATTTGGGGGGTCCTGGGAGGGTTTGGAAGGGGTCTAAGTTGGATTTTGGGGGGGGGGAGGGGATTTGGGGGTTGTCCTAGGAGGGTTTTGGGGGGATTTGAGGGGGTCCTGGGGGCATTTGGGGGGGTCCTGAGGGATTTGGGGGGTCCTAGGGGTTTTGGGGGTGTCCCAGGAAGATTTGGGGGGTCCTGGGAGGGTTTTGAAGGGTCTAAGTTGGATTTTGGGCTGGGGGGATTTGGGGTTGTCCTAGGAGGGTTTTGGGGAGGATTTGGGGGATTTTGGGGGGGGTCCCAGGTGGGTTTGGGGATGTCCTTAAGGGGTTTTAGGGGGGATTTGGGGGGGGGGGCTGAAGGATTTGGGGGGGTCCTGGGGCCTTTTGAGAGGAGTCTCAGGGGGCTTTTGGGGGGGATTTGGGGGGTCCCTGAGGGCTTTTGAGGGGGGGGTCTCAGGAGGGTTTTGGGGAGATTTGGGCGGTCCTGAGGGATTTGGGGGGCCCTGGGAGGGTTTGGAAGGGTCTAAGTTGGATTTTGGGGCGGGGGGGATTTGGGGTTGTCCTAGGAGGGTTTTGGGGAGGATTTGGGGGGGTCCTAGGTGGGTTTGGGGGTGTCCTTAAGGGGTTTTAGGGGGGATTTGTGGGGGGCCTGAAGGATTTGGGGGGGTCCTGGGGCCTTTTGAGAGGAGTCTCAGGGGGCTTTTGGGGGGGATTTGGGGGGTCCTGAGGGCTTTTGAGGGGGGGGGGGTCTCAGGAGGGTTTTGGGGGGATTTGAGGGCTCCTGGGGGCATTTGGGGGGGGGTCCTGAGGGATTTGAGGGGGTCCCAGGTGGGTTTGGGGGGTCCTAGGAGGGATTTGGGGGGGGTCCTGCAGGATTTGAGAGTGGATCCTGAGGGATGTGGGGGAGGTTTAGGGGGGTCCCAGGGGCATTTGGGAGCATTAAGGGTGGATTTGGGGGGTCTTGAGGGACTTGGGGGGGTTCCTGAGGACTTTCAGGGGTGTCCCAGGGGGTTGGGGGTCAGATTTGGGCTGATTTGGGATGACCTGGCTCAGTTTTGGCTCAAATTTGGGCCGATTTCCCTCAAATTTGTGCCAATTTCGGGGCATTTTTGCTCCGATTCGAGTGCAGATTTTGACTGAACCAACTTGGGGACATTTTTTGGGGGTCCCCCCTCAAACCCCCCCATTTTTCTCCAGCCACCCTCTCTCCCAAGCCGTCTCCTTCAGCATCCCCTGGGATTTGGGGTGATTTGAGCCAGATTTGGGGTCACTTGGGGCAGATTTAGGGTGATTTGAGGGGATTTGGGTCAGTTTGGAGGTGAGTTGGATCAGTTTGGGTGACTTGGGTCAGTTTTGGGGGTGACCTGAGGTGATTTGAGGTGATGTGGGGCAATTTGGGATGACTGGGATCAGTCTTGGCTGGGATTTGGAGTGATTTGGGTCAGATTTAGGATAATTTGGGTCAGTTTTGGGGTGATTTTAGGAAATTTGGATAAGACTTGGGATGACTTGGGTCCGTTTTGGGGTGATTTGAGGTGATTGGCATCAGATTTGGGGTGATTTGAGGTGATTTGGGGCAATTTGGGATGACTGGGATCAATCTTGGCTGGGATTTGGAGTGATTTGGGTCAGATTTAGGATAATTTGGGTCAGATTTGGGGTGACTGGGGTCTGTTTTGGGGTGATTTTAGGAAATTTGGATAAGATTTGGGATGACTTGGGTCAGTTTTTGGGTGGGATTTGGGGTGATTTAGGTCCCATTTGGGGTGATTTGAGGTGACTGGGGTCAGTTTTGGGGTGATTTGAGCGGATTTGGATCCGTTTTGGGGCAATTTGGGGCAGATTTGAGGTGACTTGTGTCAATTTTGGGTCAAATTTGGGCCGATTTTCCTCGAATTTGTGCCAATTTCGGAGCATTTTTGCTCTGATTCGAGTGCAAATTTTAACTGAGTCAATTTGGGGACATTTTTTGGGGGTCCCCCCTCAAACCCCCCCATTTTCTCTCCAGCCACCCTCTCTCCCAAGCCGTCTCCTTCAGCATCCCCTGGGATTTGGGGTGATTTGAGCCAGATTTGGGGTGATTTGGGTGATTTGGGTCAGTTTTGGGGTGATTTGAGGGGATTTGGATCAAATTTGGGGTGACTCGGGTCAGATTTGGGTGGGATTTGGGTCAGATTTGGGGTGATTTAGGTCCCATTTGGGGTGATTTGGGGTGACTGGGGTCAGTTTTGGGGTGATTTGAGCAGATTTGGATCCATTTTGGGGCAATTTGGGTCCGATTTGAGGTGACTTGTGTCAATTTTGGGTCAAATTTGGGCCGATTTTCCTCAAATTTGAGGCAATTTTTCTCCGATTTGAGTGCAGATTTTAACTGGGTCAATTTGGGGACACCTCAATGACATTTTTGGGTGCCCCCCCCCCCCTCCCCCATTTTCCCTGCAGCCACCCTCTCTCCAAGCCGTCTCCTTCAGCATCCCCTTCGGCCTGGACAGCGACGTCGACATCGTCATGGGCAACCCCGTGGGGGTCCCAGCGGGGACCCTGGCCCGCTCTGCCAGCTCCGACAGCCTCAGCCACCCCCTGCCCCCCCTGAGGACCCCCCCAAACCCTCCCCAACGGGGTCCCCGAGCCCCCCGAGCCCCCCAGCATCGAGGAGGCGCTGCAGATCATCCACAGCTCCGAGCGCCTGCTGCCCGACGGGGCCCCCGATGCGTTTTTCCTTCACTCCCCCGAGCCTCAAAACCACCAAAATTTCGGTGTAAACCCCCAAAATCCTCCTCAGAACCCTCCTCAAAATCCTCCTCAGAATTTTCAGAATCATCCTCAAAATTTTCCTGAAAATGCCTCTCAAAATCTTCAAAATCTTCAAAACCCTCTCAAAAGTCTCAAAATTTTCCTCACAATCCTCCTCAAATTCCCCTCAAAATTCACAGAGTTTTCCTCAAAATCTTCAAAGTTTTCCACAAAATTTCCCCCAAAACCCCTCGCAAACCCCACCCCGGCCCATGACGAGCTTCGCCGAGCGCAAGAAGAAATTGGAAGAAGCCGCCCCCGCGAACCCACCCGGCGGCCCCGGCGTTGATTTGGGGGGGGTCTCCACCCCTCCCGGGGGTCCCCCAGAATCCGGGGGGGGTCTCAGCGCGGAAATGTCGCAGCTCGGGGCCCGTCTGGAGGAGAAGCGCCGAGCGATCGAGGCGCAGAAGAAGCGAATCGAGGCCATTTTCGCCAAGCACCGGCAGCGCCTGGGGCAGAGCGCTCTGCAGCGCCTCCGCCAGAGCGAGGAGGGGGCTCCGCCAGCGCTCCCCGAGGATGAATTGAGTCTGGGGGCTTCCAAACCGCCTCAAGCCGCCCCTCCAGGGCAATACGAAGCCGCCGTGGCCAGGCTGAGCGCGGCGCTGAGCTCTCTGCAGTTGGACATGCAGCGTTTGACCCAACAGCAGGAGCGGCTGCTGGAGCAGAGACCGCACGGAGCCCCCCAGGCTTGGGTGATCCCGCTGCCCAAATCCACCAAAAGCTCCCAAAAAACGCTCCGGGCTCCCCTGCGCCCGCACGGAGAGGAGCAGTTGGAGGAGGAGGAGGAGGAGGAGGAGGAAGCAGCAACAACAACAACGCGGGAAACCCGACACCACCAGGAACAACGACAACAGCAACAACCACCGCGGGTTCTGTCGCGACAGCGGCGGCCGCAATCGCGACAGGAGGGGCTCGCAAGGCGCCGCCCCGCAGCCCCCGCCGCCCCCGGCCCGCGGAGCTGCGGCTGCCGCCCCTGACGCGGGTGCTGAGCCCGCCCCACGACGTGGACTCACTGCCGCACCTGCGGCGCTTCTCGCCCAGCCAGGTGCCCGTGCAGACCCGCAGCTCGCTGAGCTTCGCCCAGGGCCGCGAGGAGGAGGAGGAGGAGGAAGAGCAGGTGAGGTTTCGGGGAAAATTCGAGGAAATTCCGGTGAAATTTGAGTCAAATTTGGCGAAATTCCGGTCAGATTTGGGGAAATTCGGGTCAGGTTTTGGGTGATTGGGGGTCAAATTCAGACCCGCAGCTCGCTGAGCTTCGCCCAGGGCCGCGAGGAGGAGGAGGAGGAGGAGGAAGAGCAGGTGAGGTTTGGGGGAAATTCGAGGAAATTCCGGTGAAATTTGGGTCAAATTTGGCGAAATTCCGGTCAGATTTGGGGAAATTCAGGTCAGATTTGGGTGATTTGGGTCAGATTCAGACCCGCAGCTCGCTGAGCTTCGCCCAGGGCCGCGAGGAGGAGGAGGAGGAGGAAGAGCAGGTGAGGTTTGGGGGAAATTCGAGGAAATTCGGGTCAAATTCTGGTCAAATTTGGCGAAATTCTGGTCAGATTTGGGGAAATTCAGGTCAGATTTGGGTGATTTGGGTCAGATTCAGACCCGCAGCTCGCTGAGCTTCGCCGATGGGCAGGACGAGGAGGAGGAGGAGGAGGAAGAGCAGATAAGATTTAGGTGAAAACTGGGGAGATTTAGGAAAATATGGCAGAAATTCCTGTCAGATTTGGGTCAAATTTGGGGAAATTCGGGTGAGATTTGGGTCAGATTCGGAGAAATTTGGGGAAATTCAGGTCCGATTTAGAAAATTCGGGTCAGATTTGGGTAAGAAAGATTTGAGGAAATTCAGGTCGGATTTTGGTCAGATTTGAGGTCCCACTCTGGTGCCACTTTGGGGACACTTTGGTGACACTTCGGTGACACTTTGGTGCCACTTTGCTGTCACTTGGTGACACTCTGGCCCCACTTTGGGGACACTTTGTCCCCACTTTGTCCCCTCTTTGGCCCCCACTTTGGTGCCACTCTGGTCCCACTTTGGGGACACTTTGTCCCCACTTTGTCACCCCTTTTTTGCCACTTCGGTGCCACTTTGTCCCCACTTTGGCCCCTCTTTGGCCCCACTTTGGTGACACTTTGGGGACACTTTGGGGACACTTTGTCCCCACTTTGGTGCCACTCTGGCCCCACTTTGTCCCCACTTTGGTGCCACTCTGGCCCCACTTTGGGGACACTCTGGTGCCACTTTGGGGACACTTTGTCCCCACTTTGGCCCCACTTTGTCCCCACTTTGGTGCCACTCTGGCCCCACTTTGGGGACACTTTGTCCCCACTTTGTCACCCCTTTTTTCCCACTTTGGTGCCATTTTGTCCCCACTTTGTCCCCTCTTTGGCCCCACTTTGGCCCCACTTTGGTGCCACCCTGGTGACACTTTGGGGACACTTTGACGCCACTTTGGTGCCACCCTGGTGCCACTTTGGGGACACTCCTGGTGACATTCCCCCCCTCCCCTCCCCACAGAGACCCCCCGTGCCCCCCCCAGCGCCCCCCGAGTCCCCCAAGGGTCCCCTCCGTGCCAGGGCCTGCGGGGACGGCACCAGCGACGCGTCCCTGTCCCCTGGGGACAAGGGGACACCGCGGGGACAGCGGGGACACCGCGGGGACGACGAGGACGAGGAGGAGGATGAGGACGAGGAGGAGGAGGAGGAGGAGGAAGGAGAAGGGGACTCGCTGGAGGGGTCCCCAACCGAGGGGGGAAACGGGGGGCAGAGAGCCAGCGTGGGCTTCTTCTGTAAGGTACAGTGGGGACATCTGGGGACACTTTGGGGACTTTGGGGACATTGGGAGGATTGGGGACATTGGGAGGATTGGGGACATTTGGGGACACTGGGGACACTTTGGGGACATTGAGAGGATTGGGGACATTGGGGACATTGGGAGGATTGGGGACATTGGGAGGATTGGGGACATTTGGGGACACTGGGGACACTTTGGGGACATTGGGAGGATTGGGGACATTGGGACATTTGGGAAATTGGGGACATTGGGAGGATTGGGGATGTTGGGGACATTGGGGACATTTTGGGGCATTGGGGACATTGGGGGGATTTGGGACATTGGGGGATTGGGGACATTTGGGGACATTTGGGGACATTGGGGACATTGGGGATGGTGGGGACATTTTGGGACATTTGGGGACATTGGGGGGATTTGGGACATTGGGGACACTTTGGGGACATTGGGGACATTTGGGGATGGTGGGGACATTTTGGGACATTTGGGGACATTGGGGGGATTGGGGACATTGGGGACATTTGGGACACTTTGGGGCATTGGGGACATTGGGGACATTTTGGGGACATTGGGGACATTGGGGGGATTGGGGACGTTGGGGACACATTGGAGATGTTGGGGGGATTGGAGGATTTGGGAGGTTTGGGATGTTCAGGACACTGGGGACATTGGGGACATTTGGGGACATTGGGGGGATTTGGGGCATTGGGGACATTGGGGACATTTTGGGGACATTTGGGGACATTGGGGGGATTGGGGACATTGGGGACATTTGGGGATGGTGGGGACATTTTGGGACATTTGGGGACATTGGGGGGATTGGGGACATTTGGGGACATTGGGGATATTTGGGACATTGGGGACATTGGGGACATTGGGGGATTTGGGGACGTTGGGGACACATTGGAGATGTTGGGGGGATTGGAGGATTTGAGGGGTTTGGGATGTTCAGGACACTGGGGACATTGGGGACATTTGGGGACATTGGGGATATTTGGACATTGGGACATTTGGGGACATTGGGGATATTTGGGACATTGGGGACATTGGGGGATGGTGGGGACATTTTGGGACATTTGGGGACATTGGGGGGATTGGGGACATTGGGGACATTTTGAGACATTTGGGGACATTGTGTGGGATTGGGGATACTGGGGACCCTGGGGTCATTGGGGGACATTGGGGACTTTGAGGACACACTGAGGACACTGGGGGACGTTGGGGACATTTGGTGGGGAATTTTGGGACATTGGGGAGATTTTGGATATTGGGGATTTTGGGGACACATTGGGGGATTGGGGACATTTGGGGACACTGAGGACACTGGGGGACATTGGGGGATATTGGGGACATTGGTGACACACTGGGGACATTGGGGGGACGGGGGGGTGGCACTGGGGACATTGGGGACGTTGGGGACACCGGGGATATTGGGGGGGACACTGGGAGGACAGGGAGGGGATGGAGGTGGCACTGGGGACATTGGGGACATTTGGGGACAAACTGGGGACACTGAGGATCCTGTCCCCATGTCCTCATGTGCCCGTGTCCCTCTGTCTGGCCCCCCCGTCCCTGTCTGTCCCCATGTCGCGATATCTCTGTCCCTGTCTGTCCCCATATCGCGATGTCCCTGTCCCTGTCCCCATGTCACGATATCCCTGTCGCTGTCCCCATATCGCGATATCTCTGTCCCTGTCTGTCCCCATATCGCGATATCCCTGTCCCCATGTCACGATATCCCTGTCCCTGTCCCATGTCACGATATCCCTGTCGCTGTCCCCATATCGCGATATCTCTGTCGCTGTCCCCATATCGCGATATCTCTGTCCCTGTCTGTCCCCATGTCACGATATCCCTGTCCCTGTCCCCATATCGCGATATCTCTGTCGCTGTCCCATATCGCGATATCTCTGTCGCTGTCTGTCCCCATATCGCGATATCTCTGTCCCTGTCTATCCCCATATCGCGATATCCCTGTCCCTGTCTGTCCCCATGTCACGATATCCCTGTCCCTGTCTGTCCCCATATCGCGATATCTCTGTCGCTGTCGCAGCTCGATGACTCCGCCCCCGACCCCTCCCCCCCCGCCGCGCCCCTCCCCCCCTGCGGCAGCGCCGCCTCTGGGGGGCGGGGCCGGAACCGGAACCGGAACCGGAACCGGAACCGGACAGGTGAGGGGGGGGGAGGGGCCAAAATTTTGGGAGGGGGCTTCAAAAATGGCGGGCAGGGTCTCAGAAATGAGGGGTTCAAAATTTGGGGAGGGGGCGCCTAAAAATGGGGGGAGGGGACTGAAAATGAAGGAGAAAAATTTGGGGGGGGGGGCTCAATAAAGTGAGGCGGGGGAAAATTGGGGAGGGGGCTCCTAAAAATGGAGAGTTCAAAATTTGGGAGGGGGCTCCTAAAAATGGGGGGGGGGGTTACAAAATGTGGGGAGGGGCTCAATAAAATGGGAGGGGAGAGAATTTGGGAGGGGGCCCCTAACAATGGAAGGATCCAAATTTGGGGAGGGGGCTCCTAAATATTGGGAGGAGTAAGAAAAATTTGGGAGGGGGCTTCTAGAAATGGAGGGGTCCAGTATTGAGGAGGGGGCTCCAAAAAATGAGAGGGATCCAAAATTTGGGGAGGGGGCTCCTTAAAATTGGAGGGGGTGCAAAATTTGGGGAGGGGTCCTGACCCATTTCTCGCCCCCATCCCGTCACGCCCCCCAGTTTGGGGAGGGGGTCCCGGCCGGGGGAGTTCACGCGCCTGGAATCATTTGGGGAGGGGTCTCTGGGTGAATTTGGGGAGGGTCTCTCCCTTTTTTCCCCATTTTTTTTCCCTTTTTTCCCCCATTTTCCCCCCCTTGATGAATTTGAGGAGGGGTCCTGACCCTTTTGCCCCTTCGAGGACAATTTGGGAGGGGTCTCTCCCCGTTTATCCCCCCTTGATGAATTTGGGGAGGGGTCTCTCCTTTTCCCCCCTTTTTTTTGCCATTTTTCCCCATTTCCCCCCTCGAGGTTAATTTGGGGAGGGTCCTGACCCTTTTCCCCTCCCCCAGACCCCCCAGCCCCCTGTCCATCCCCCCCAATTTGGGAGGGGTCTCTCCCTTTTCCCCCCTTTTTTTGCCATTTTCCTCCGTTTTTCCCCATTTTTTCCCATTTTTTCCCCATTTTTTCCCTCCTTAACGAATTAGGGGAGGGGTCCTGACTTTGTTCTCGCCCCCAGACCCCCTGCCCACCCCCCACGGCCCCCAATTTGGGGAGGGGTCCCACTGGGGGGAGTTCACGCGCCTGGAGTCATTTGGGGAGGGTCTCTCCCTTTTCTCCCCCATTTTTCCCCTTTTTCCCCCATTTACCCCCTCAAGGCCAATTTGGGGAGGGGTCCTGACCCTTTTATCCTCCCCTAAGACCCCAGAGGACAAATTTGGGAGGGGTCTCTCCCTTTTCCTCCCTTTTTTTGCCATTTTTTCCCCATTTTTTTCCCATTTTTCCCCCTTTTCTCCCCATTTTCCCCCTCGAGGTTAATTAGGGAGGGGTCCTGACTTTGCCCTCCCCCCCAGGCCCCCTGCCCAGGCCCCCCAATTTGGGGAGGGGTCCTGGCGGGGGGAGTTCACGTGCCTGGAGTCATTTGGGGAGGGGTCTCTCCCTTTTCCCCCTTTTTTTGCCATTTTTTGCCCATTTTTTCCCCCTTTTTCCCCTTTTCTCCCCATTTTCCCCCTCGAGGTTAATTTGGGAAGGGGTCCCTCCCATTTACCCCCTCAAGGATGAATTTGGGGAGGGGTCTCTACCTTTTCCTCTCTTTTTTTGCCATTTTTTTCCCTTTTTTCCCCATTTTCCCCCTCGAGGTTAATTAGGGGAGGGGTCCTGACTTTGCCCTCCCCCCCAGGCCCCCTGCCCACCCCCCAATTTGGGGAGGGGTCCTGGCGGGGGGAGTTCACGCGCCTGGACTCATTTGGGAGGGTCTCTCCCTTTCCTCCTTTTTTGCCATTTTTTCCCCATTTTTTTTCCCATTTTTCCCCCTTTTTTCCCCATTTTCCCCCTCGAGGTTAATTAGGGGAGGGGTCTCTCCCCATTTACCCCCTCAGGATGAATTTGGGAGGGGTCTCTCCCTTTTCCCCCCTTTTTTTGCCATTTTTTTTCCCCATTTTTCCCCTTTTTCCCTTTTTTCCCCATTTCCCCCTCGAGGTAATTAGGGGAGGGGTCCTGACTTTGCCCTCCCCCCCAGGCCCCCTGCCCACGCCCCCAATTTGGGGAGGGGTCCTGGCGGGGGGAGTTCACGCGCCTGGAGTCATTTGGGGAGGGGTCTCTCCCTTTCCCCCCCTTTTTTTGCCATTTTTTGCCATTTTTTCCCCCTTTTTCCCCTTTTCTCCCCATTTTCCCCCTCGAGGTTAATTGGGGAGGGGTCCCTCACCATTTACCCCCTCAAGGATGAATTTGGGGAGGGGTCTCTCCCTTTTCCTCTCTTTTTTTGCCATTTTTTTCCCCTTTTTTCCCCATTTTCCCCCTCGAGGTTAATTAGGGGAGGGTCCTGACTTTGCCCTCCCCCCAGGCCCCCTGCCCACGCCCCCCAATTTGGGGAGGGGTCCTGGCGGGGGAGTTCACGCGCCTGGACTCATTTGGGAGGGGTCTCTCCCTTTCCTCCCTTTTTTTGCCATTTTTTCCCCATTTTTTTCCCATTTTTCCCCCTTTTTTCCCCATTTTCCCCTCGAGGTTAATTAGGGGAGGGGTCTCTCCCCATTTACCCCCTCAAGGATGAATTTGGGAGGGTCTCTCCCTTTTCCCCCCTTTTTTTGCCATTTTTTTCCCCATTTTTCCCCCCTTTTTTCCCCTTTTTTCCCCATTTTCCCCCTCGAGGTTAATTAGGGGAGGGGTCCTGACTTTGCCCTCCCCCCCAGGCCCCTGCCCACGGCCCCCAATTGGGAGGGGTCCTGGCGGGGGAGTTCACGCGCCTGGACTCATTTGGGGAGGGGTCTCTCCCTTTTCCCCTTTTTGCCATTTTTTCCCCATTTTTTTTCCCATTTTTCCCCCTTTTTTCCCCATTTTCCCCCTCGAGGTTAATTTGGGGAGGGGTCCCTCCCCATTTACCCCCTCAAGGATGAATTTGGGAGGGTCTCTCTCCTTTATCCCTCAAGGACAATTTGGGAGGGTCCTGACCCTTTTACCCCCTCAAGATGAATTTGGGGAGGGGTCTCTCCCTTTTCCCCCGTTTTTTTTCCCGTTTTTTCCCCTTTTTTCCCCATTTTCCCCCTCGAGGTTAATTAGGGGAGGGGTCCTGACTCTGCCCTCGCCCCCAGGCCCCCTGCCCCGGCCCCCCAATTTGGGAGGGGTCCCGCCGGGGGGAGTTCACGCGCCTGGAGTACGAGCGGCGGCAGCAGCTGCGGCTGATGGAGGAGCTGGAGAAGGTTCTGCGCCCCCCCCGCGGGACCCCCGCCCCAAAAGCCGCCCCCCGCGGCCCCCCCAGCCCAATTGAGGGGAGGGGGCTCCCGGCGGCCGCGGTGCTGCGACGACTCCGCCCTGGGAGAGCCCCCCCAAGGGGCTGCTGGGTACGAATTGGGGCTGGGGCTTCGGAAATGGGCTGGGGCTTCGGGAATGGGGCTGGGGGCTTAGGAATTGGGCTGGGGCTTCGGGGAATGGGGCTGGGGGCTTCACAAATGGGGCTGGGGCTTCGGAAATGGGCTGGGGGCTTCAAATGGGGCTGGGGGCTTAGGAATTGGGGCTGGGGCTTCGGAATGGGGCTGGGGCTTCACACATGGGGGCACAGACCCCCCCAAGGGGCTGCTGGGTACAAATTGGGCTGGGGCTTCGAAATGGGCTGGGGGCTTCGGGGAACCCTAAAATGGGCTGGGGGCATCGGCAATGGGCTGGGGGGTTCAAATGGGGAACCTGAAATGGGGCTGGGGGCTTCAAATGGGGCTGGGGCTTTGGAAATGGGGCTGGGGCTTCACACATGGGGCACAGACCCCCCCAGGGGCTGCTGGGTACAAATTGGGGCTGGGGGCTTTGGAAATGGGGCTGGGGCTTCAAATGGGGAACCTGAAATGGGGCTGGGGCTTCAAATGGGTCTGGGGGCTTCAAATGGGTCTGGGGTCTCGGATTTTTTGGGGGTTTTGGGGGTTTTTTGGGTCTGGGGTCTGTGTTAATTTGGGTCTGGGGTCTCGGGGTGAATTTGGGGAGGGGTCTCGGGTGAATTTGGGGAGGGGTCTCCCCCGTTTCCCCCAGGTTCCCGCCTGTCCAAGGTTCATTCCCAGAGCTCTGTCCCTGATTTTGGGTTAATTTGGGTCTGGGTCTCGCATTTTTTGGGGTTTTTTGGGGATTTTGGGTCTGGGGTCTCTGTTAATTTGGGTCTGGGGTCTCAGGGTGAATTTGGGGAGGGGTCTCCCCCGTTTCCTCCCCAGGTTCCCGCCTGTCCAAGGTCTATTCCCAGAGCTCTCTGTCCCTGTCCAGCGTGGCCGAGCCGGGCGGGGGGCGCAGCACCAGGTGAGGGGGGGGGGGGAAATTGGGTCTGGGGCGTCTGGGGGGGTCTGGAGGAAATTTGGGGGGAAATTTTGGGGGTCCTGGGATAAAATTTGGGGAGAATTTGGGGGGTTTTGGGGAAAAATTTTGGGGTTTTGGGGAAAATTTTGGTGGTTTTAGGGGAAATTTGGGGATTTTGGGGTTTGAGGGGAAATTGGGTCTGGGGGCGTCTGGGGGGATTTGGGGAAATTTTGGGAAAATTTTGGGTCTTGGGGGAAAATTTGGGTGAAATTTGGAGGAATTTGGGGAAAAATTTTGGAGAAATCTGGGGTCTTGGAGAATTTGGGGAGAAATTTGGGGGTCTTGGAGGAATTTGGGTCTGGAGGAGTTTGGGGGTCTTGGAGGGGAATTTGGGTCTGGGGAGTTTGGGGTCTTGGAGGGGAATTTGGGTCTGGGGAGTTTGGGGAAATTTGGGGGGAAATTTTGGGGGTCCTGGGATAAAATTTGAGTGAAGTTTTGGGGATTTGGGGGGAAATTTGGAATTTTAGGGGAAAATTTTTGGGATTTTTAGGGGGAATTTGGGGTCTTGGGAGGGGGAAATTGGGTCTGGGGGCTTCTGGGGGGGTTGGGGAATTTGGGGGGATTTGGGGGTTTCAGGAGAAATTTTTGGGGATTTTGGGGGGAAATTTGGGGGTCTTGGGAAGGGTTGGGGGGGAAAATTTGGGGTTTTTTGGGGAAATTGGGGGGAATTTTGGGGGTCTTGGGAGGGATTTGGGGGGAAATTTTGGGGATTTTTAGGGGGAATTTGGGGGTCTTGGGAGGGGAAATTGGGTCTGGGGCGTCTGGGGGGGTTGGGGGAAAATTTGGGTTTTTTAGGGGGAGATTTTGGGATTTTTAGTGGAAATTTTGGGGTCCGGAGGAAATTTGGGGAGGAATTTTGGGTCTGGGGTGTTGGGAAATTCGGGGGAAAATTTTGGGTTTTGGGGGAATTTGGGTCTGGGGGGATTTGGGGGAAATTTTGGGGTCTTGGAGGATTTTGGGGAAATTTGGGGGTCTCGGGGAGGGTAAATTGGGTCTGGGGCGTTGGGGGTTTTGGGTGGAGATTTTGTGGGTTTTAGGGGAAATTTTGGGGAAATTTGGGGGTCTTGGGGGCAGATTTGGGGTTTGGGGGAAAATTTGGGACGATTTTGGGGTCTTGGGAGGAGATTTTGGGTCAGATTTGGGAATTTTGGGGCCAGGTTGTGAATTTTGGGTCAGATTTGGAATTTTGGGGTCAAATTGTGAATTTTGGGTCAGATTGGGAATTTTTGGGTCAGATCAGGAATTTTGGGCCAGATTGTGAATTTTGGGGTTGGATTGGAATTTTGGGGTCAGATCGGGAATTTTGGGGTCAGATTTGGAATTTTGGGGTCAGGTTGTGAATTTTGGGGTCGGATCAGGAATTTTGGGGTCAGATTGGAATTTTGGGTCAGATCAGGAATTTTTGGGCCAGGTTGTGAATTTTGGGCTCAGATTGGGAATTTTGGGGTTGGATGGGAATTTTGGGGCCAGGTTGTGAATTTTGGGGTCAAATTGTGAATTTTGGGGTCAGATCAGGAATTTGGGGGTCAGATCAGGAATTTTGGGGTCAGATTGTGAATTTTGGGTTGGATTGGGAATTTTGGGGTTGGATTGGGAATTTTGGGTCAGATTGTGATTTTGGGTTGGATTGGGAATTTTGGGGTCAGATTTGGGAATTTTGGGCCAGGTTGTGAATTTTGGGGTCAGATCAGGAATTTTAGCGTCTGGGTGGGAATTTTTGGGGTCAGATTGTGCATTTGGGGTCAAATTGTGAATTTTGGGGTCAGATTGGGAATTTTTGGTTGGATTGGGATTTTGGGGTCAAATTGTGAATTTTGGGGTCAGATCAGGAATTTTGGGTCAGATTTGAGAATTTTTGGGATCAAATTGGGAATTTTGGGGTCGGATCAGGAATTTTGGGGTCAGATTGGGAATTTTGGGGTTGGATTGTGAATTTTGGGGTTGGATTGTGATTTTGGCATCTGGGTGGGAATTTTTGGGGTCAGATTGTGAATTTTGGGGTCAGATCAGGAATTTTTGGCCAGTTGTGAATTTTGGGGTCAAATGTGAATTTTGGGTTCAGATCAGGAATTTGGGGTCAGATCAGGAATTTTGGGGTCAGATTGTGAATTTTGGGGTCAGATTGTGAATTTTGGGGTCAGATCAGGAATTTTGGGGTCAGATTGTGAATTTTGGGTCAGATTGTGAATTTTGGGGTCGGATCAGGAATTTTGGCGTCTGGATGGGAATTTTTGGGTCAGATTTGGGAATTTTGGGCTCAGATTGGGAATTTTGGGCTCAGATCAGGAATTTTGGGCTCAGATCAGGAATTTTGGGCTCAGGTTGTGAATTTTGGGTAATTTTGGGTTGGGGTCTCTCCCCATTTTCTCTCCCCCCCCCCCAGCCGGGCCGGGTCCCCCTCGGGGCCGGGGTCCCCAAACCGAGCCCCCCCCCAGGCCGGGAGTGGGACCAGGACTGGAACCCGTCCTCACCGGGCCGGAGTACACGGGTGGTGAGACCCCTCCCCAAATTCACCAAAACCCCAAAATTTCACCCCAAAAATCAAAAAATTCCCCAAAAATCAAAAACTCCCCCCAAAAATCCCGAAAAGAATCCGAAAAATTCGAAAAAATCCCCAAAAAATCCCAAAATCCTCTGGGACCCTCACCAGGGCTGGAGTACACGGGTGGTGAGACCCCTCCCCAAATTCACCAAAACCCCAAAACTTCACCCCAAAAATCAAAAATCCCCCAAAAATCCCAAAAAGATCCCCAAAAAAATCCCCAAAAAAATCCCAAAAATCCTCTGGGACCCTCACCAGGGCTGGAGCACACGGGTGGGTGAGACCCCTCCCCAAATTCACCAAAACCCCAAAATTTCACCCCAAAAATCAAAAAATCCCCAAAAAAATCCCCCCAAAAATCCCAAAAAGATCCCAAAAAAATCCCCAAAAAATCCCAAAATCCTCTGGGACCCCCATCAGGGCTGGAGCACACGGGTGGGTGAGACCCCTCCCCAAATTCACCAAAACCCCAAAAATCCTTCCAGATCACCCCAAAATCCCCTGGGACCGCAAATCCCCCTAAAACCTCCCAGAATCCCAACTTTCCCTCTCTGAAGCCCAAATTTCACCAAAATCCCCCAAATTTCTCCCAAATTTCCCTTTAAATCCCCCTAAATCCCCTCCCAAAATCTCCCAATTTCCCCCCTAAACCCCTCAAATTTCCCCCAAAACCCCCCAAATTTTCCCCAAACACCCCAAATTTCCCCAAACTCCCCAAATTTCCCAAAATGCCCCAAATTTCTCCAAATTTCCCTTTAAATCCCCTAAATCCCCTCCTAAAATATCCCAGTTTCCCCCAAAATCCCTCAAATCTGCCCCCCAAACCCCTCAAATTTCCCCCAAATCCCCAAATTTCCACCAAAATCCCCCAGATTTCCCCAAACTCCCAAATTTCCCCAAAATCCCCAAAATTTCACCAAAATCCCCAAATTTCCCCCAAATTTCCCCCCCAGGTCCTCGCCTGTACCAGGAGCCCACGGCCAGGTCCAACCGGCCGCTGACCCAGAGCCCCCAAATCCCCCACAAAACCCAAAAGTGCCCCTAAAACCCCCCAAAAGTGCCCCTAAAACCTCCCAAAATCCCCAAATTTCCCTCTCTGAACCCCAAATTTCACCAAAATCCCCCAAATTTCTCCCAAATTTCCCTTTAAATCCCCTCCTAAAATATCCCAGTTTCCCCCAAAATCCCTCAAATTTGCCCCCAAAACCCCTCAATTTTGCCCCAAATCCCCAAATTTCCACCAAAATCCCCCAAATTTCCCCCAAACTCCCCAAAATCACCCAAAATCCCCCAAATTTCCCCCAAATTTCCCCCCAGGTCCTCGCCTGTACCAGGAGCCCACGGCCAGCTCCAACCGGCCGCTGACCCAGAGCCCCCAAATCCCCCACAAAACCCCAAAAATGCCCCTAAAAACCCCCAAATCCCCCTAAAACCTCCCAGAATCCCCAACTTTCCCTCTCTGAACCCCAAATTTCACCAAAATCCCCCAAATTTCTCCCAAATTTCCCTTTAAATCCCCTCTTAAAATATCCCAGTTTCCCCCAAAATCCCTCAAATTTGCCCCAAAACCCCTCAATTTTGCCCCAAATCCCCAAATTTCACCAAAATCCCCCAAATTTCCCCAAACTCCCCAAAATCACCCAAAATCCCCCAAATTTCCCCCAAATTTCCCCCCAGGTCCTCGCCTGTACCAGGAGCCCACGGCCAGCTCCAACCGGCCGCTGATCCAGAGCCCCAGATCCCCCAAAACCCCAAAAATGCCCCTAAAACCCCCCAAAATCCCCCTAAAAACCTCCAGAATCCCCAACTTTCCCTCTCTGAACCCCAAATTTCACCAAAAAAATTTCCCCTCCAGGTCCTCGCCTGTACAAGGAGCCCACGGCCAGGTCCAACCGGCCGCTGATCCAGAACGCCCTCGCCCACTGTGTGCTGGCCGGGACCCCCAACGCCCCCCTGAGGGCCAAAGTGCTGCAGGTGAGACCCCAAAAACACCAAAAACACCCCAAAAACATCACAGCAAGCTTGGGTTCCAAAAAACCCCAAAAGGAGCAAAAAAATCCCCAAAAGGAGCCCAAAAACCACCAAAATCCGACAGCGATCCTAAATCCTTGTGGCGATCCCAAAGGAGCAAAGTGCTGCAGGTGAGACCCAAAACCACCCCAAAAACACCCCAAAAACCTCACACCAAGCTTGGGGTTCCAAAAAACCCCAAAAGGAACCAAAAAAAAAAAAAAACCAAAGGAGCCCAAAAACCACCAAAATCCGACAGCGATCCCAAAGGAGCAAAGTGCTGCAGGTGAGACCCAAAAACACCAAAAATAACACAAAAACACCCCAAAAACATCACAGCAAGCTTGGGGTTCCAAAAATCCCAAAAGGAACCCAAAAATTCCCACAAGGAGCCAAAAAAGCCTCAAAATCCGACAGCGACCCCAAAGGAACAAAGTGCTGCAGGTGAGACCCAAAAACACCAAAAATAACACAAAAACCTCACACCAAGCTTGGGGTTCCAAAAATCCCAAAAGGAACCCAAAAAATCCCAAAAGGATCCCAAAAATTCCCACGAGGAGCCAAAAAAACCCCAAAATCCGACAGCGACCCCAAAGGAACAAAGTGCTGCAGGTGAGACCCCAAAAACACCAAAAATAACACAAAAACACCCCAAAACCCCCCAAAATCCCCCAAACCACCCCAAAAAACCCATAAATCCAGACAGGGGTTCCAAAAATCCCACAAGAGCCCCAAAAAATCCCAAAAGGACACAAAAAACCCCAAAATGTGACAGCGATCCTAAATCCGCCTGAGGGATCGAAGTGCTGCAGGTGAGACCCCAAAAACACCAAAAATAACCCAAAAAAACTCCAAAAATCCAAAAAAATCCCCTAAAACCAACCCCCAGAACCCCATAAATTCAGACAGGGGTTCCAAAAATCCCACAAGGAACCCAAAAAATCCCTAAAGGAACCCAAAAAACCCCAAAATCCGACAGCAATCCCAAAAGGAACAAAGTGCTGCAGGTGAGACCCCAAAAACACCCCAAAAACCTCACACCAAGCTTGGGGTTCCAAAAATCCCAAAAGGAACCCAAAAAACCCCACAAGGAGCCAAAAAAACCTCAAAATCTGACAGCGACCCCAACAGGAACAAAGTGCTGCAGGTGAGACCCCAAAACCACCAAAAATAACACAAAAACACCCCAAAAACATCACAGCAAGCTTGGGGTTCCAAAAATCCCAAAAGGAACCCAAAAATTCCCACAAGGAGCCAAAAAAGCCTCAAAATCCGACAGCGACCCCAAAGGAACAAAGTGCTGCAGGTGAGACCCAAAAACACCAAAAATAACACAAAAACCTCACACCAAGCTTGGGGTTCCAAAAATCCCAAAAGGAACCCAAAAAATCCCAAAAGGATCCCAAAAATTCCCACGAGGAGCCAAAAAAACCCCAAAATCCGACAGCGACCCCAAAGGAACAAAGTGCTGCAGGTGAGACCCCAAAAACACAAAAATAACACAAAAACACCCCAAAACCCCCCAAAATCCCCCAAACCACCCCAAAAAACCCATAAATCCAGACAGGGGTTCCAAAAATCCCACAAGAGCCCCAAAAAATCCCAAAAGGACACAAAAAACCCCAAAATGTGACAGCGATCCTAAATCCGCCTGAGGGATCGAAGTGCTGCAGGTGAGACCCCAAAAACACCAAAAATAACCCAAAAAAACTCCAAAAATCCAAAAAAATCCCCTAAAACCAACCCCCAGAACCCCATAAATTCAGACAGGGGTTCCAAAAATCCCACAAGGAACCCAAAAAATCCCTAAAGGAACCCAAAAAACCCCAAAATCCGACAGCAATCCCAAAAGGAACAAAGTGCTGCAGGTGAGACCCCAAAAACACCCCAAAAACCTCACACCAAGCTTGGGGTTCCAAAAATCCCAAAAGGAACCCAAAAAACCCCACAAGGAGCCAAAAAAACCTCAAAATCTGACAGCGACCCCAACAGGAACAAAGTGCTGCAGGTGAGACCCCAAAACCACCAAAAATAACACAAAAACACCCCAAAAACATCACACCAAGCTTGGGGTTCCAAAAAACCCAAAAGGAGCAAAAAAAAACCCCAAAAGGAGCCCAAAAACCACCAAAATCCGACAGCGATCCTAAATCCTTGTGGCGATCCCAAAGGAGCAAAGTGCTGCAGGTGAGACCCAAAACCACCAAAAATAACCCAAAAAAATACCCCAAAAACCTCACACCAAGCTTGGGGTTCCAAAAATCCCAAAAGGAACCCAAAAAACCCCAAAAAGGATCCCAAAAATTCCCACAAGGAGCCAAAGAAACCCCAAAATCCGACAGCGACCCCAAAGGAACAAAGTGCTGCAGGTGAGACCCCAAAAACGCCCCAAAAACACCCCAAAAACCTCACAGCCAGCAAAGGAACAGAAAAAATCCCAAAAGGACCCCAAAAAACCCTAAAAGGACCCCTAAAAACCCCAAAAGGACCCCAAAAAACACCAAAAGGAACCCAAAAAAACACCAAAATCCCACAGCGATCCTAAATCTGCCTGAGGGATCGAAGTGCTGCAGGTGAGACCCCAAAACCACCAAAAATCCCCCCAAAACCTCCAAAAATACCCCAAAAATCCCAATAAACTGAAAAAAAATCCCATAAATCCCCCATGAGATCACCCCATTGATGGCCCCAAATACCTCTGAAAAACCCCGCAAAATCCCCCAAAAAAATCTCAAAAAAACCCCAAAAAACCCCCAATAAATCCCCAAATAAATTCCCCAATTAATTCCATAAATCTCCAAATAAAACCCATAAACTGCCCCTAAAAACCCCTCAAAAAAACACCAAAAATTCCCCCTAAAAACCGCACATATCCCCCAAAAAACCCCAAATGAGGCACAAAAAACCCCCCAAAAATCTCCCAATAAATCCCATAAAACCCCAAATAAAAACACATAAAACCCCGAAAACCCCCCCAGAAAACGCCTCAAAAGTGCCACAAATCCCCCATTAAACCCCATTAAAAAAAAACAAAAAATCCCCAAAAAATTCCCAAAAATGGCCAAAAAATCCCCCAAAAAAATCCCAAAAAAATCCTTTAAATCCCCCATGAGTGTCCCCAGATCACCCCATAGGTGCCCCCTGGGACCTCTGAAAAAAACCCAAAAAAACCCCAAAAAAGGTGAAAAAACCCCAAAAAACAGCCAAAAACCCCCAAAAAAGCCATATAAATTGCCAAAAAATCCCAAAACCCCCCAAAAATCCCAAAAAACATCCCCCAAAAAATCCCATAAACTCCTCAATAAACCCCAAATAAATCCCCCAATTAATTCCATAAATCTCCAAATAAAACCCATAAACTGCCCCTAAAAACCCCTCAAAAAATGCCAAAAATCCCCCAGAAAACCCCAAAAAAAGCTGAAAAAATCCCATTAAACCCCTAAAAAACCCCCAAAAAAATCCCAAAAAACATCCCCCAAAAAATGCCATAAACTCCTCAATAAACCCCATAAATCCCCCAAAAATCTCCTCCGAAAAACCCATTAAGGACCCAAAAAAAACCTCAAAAAATGCCAAAAATCCCCACCAAAAATCCCCAAGAGAACCCCAAAAAAATCCCATAAATCCCCCAAAAAATCCCATAAATCCCCCAAAAGAACCATAAAACCCCCAGAAAAATCCCATAAAGTCCCCAAAGAACCCCTCAAAAATCGCCAATAATCCCCCACAGCACCCCCATTAATCCCCCCCAAATCCCCTAAAAACGCCCCAAAAACCCCAAAAAAACAAAAAAAAATCCTCAAAAAAATCCCCAAAAAATCCTATAAATCCCCCATGAGTGTCCCCAGATCACCCCATAGATGCCCCCCCAAATCCCCCATAGATACCCCAAAAATCCCCCAAAAAAGGCAAAAAAAAACTCCTAAAAACAGCTGGAAAAAGCCAAAAAAAGCCGCAAAAACCCCAAAAATCGCCCAAAAAACGCAAAATTTTCTGGTTTTTTTCCCCAGGAGATGGAGCAGAGCTCGGCCCAACAACTCCTGATCCTGTTCCGGGACGGGGGCTGCCAATTCCGGGGCGTTTACGCTTTGGGGGGGATCCCCCCGAGCCTGCGGCGCCTCTCGGGCTCGGGGCCGCGCTCGGTCCCGCTGGCCATGGTGGAGGCGCTCTACAAGTACCAGTCGGACCAGCGGCGCTTCTGCCGCCTGCCCGCCCGCACCATGAGCGGCAGCGTGGACGCCTTCACCATCCCCGGGCACCTGTGGCACCCCAAAAAACCCGGCACCCCCAAATGAAACCCCAAAAACGGGGGGAGAACCCCAAAAAAATGAATCCAAAAACGATCCCGGTGTGTGTGTGCGTCATTGATTTTCAATGGGGGTGTTTGGGGACATTTGGGGATGTTTGGGGACATTTGGGGACACCTGGAGTGGGTTCAGGGGGTGCCATCCCCTGCCATGAGCGGCAGCGTGCGCGCCTTCACCATCCCCGGGCACCTGTGGCACCCCAAGAAACCCGGCACCCCCAAATGAAACCCCAAAAACGGGGGGAGAACCCCAAAAAAATGACTTCAAAAACGATCCCGGTGTGTGTGAGTTGTGTTATTGGTAATGGGGATTTGGGGACATTTGGGGACACCTGGAATGGATTTAGGGGGACATTAAAGACTTCATCATCCTCCCAGGTACATGTGGAACCCCAAAAAACCCAGAACCCCCCCAAAAAAATTTGGGGTAAAAACCCCAAAAAGTGACCCCAAAGCCGATCCTGTTGTGTGCGGTTTGTGTTATTGGCAATGGGGACATTTGGGGATGTTTGGGGACATTTGGGGACACCTGGAAAGAGTTTAGGGGGACACCTTCATCATCCTCAGGTAGCTGTGCCACCCCTCGGGGCATGGAACCCCCAAAAAAACCCGGAACCCCAAAAAATGTGGGGTAAAAACCCCAAAAAATGACCCCTAAACCGATCCCGTTGTCTTTGGTTCACATTATCATTAATGGGGACATTGGGGACATTTGGGGACACCTGGAGTGGGTTCAGGGGGTGCCATCCCCTGCCATGAGCGGCAGCGTGGACGCCTTCACCATCCCCGGGCACCTGTGGCACCCCAAGAAACCCGGCACCCCCAAATGAAACCCCAAAAACGGGGGGAGAACCCCAAAAAAATTAATCCAAAAACGATCCCGGTGTGTGTGTGCGATTTGTGTTATCAAAATGGGCATTTGGGGACACTGAGGTGACACTGAAGGGGTTCGGGAGGACATCAAGGCCTTCAGCATCCCTGGCCACCTGTGGGACCCCAAAAAACCCAGAACCCCCCAAAAAATTGGGGTAAAAACCCCAAAAACGGGAGCGGGGTGACCCCAAAACCGGTCCCATTGTGTGCGCGATTCATTTTCAATGGGGATGTTTGGGATGTTTGGGGACATTTGGGGACACCTGGAATGGGTTTAGGGGGACACCTTCATCATCCTCAGGTAGCTGTGCCACCCCTCGGGGCATGGAACCCCCAAAAAACCCGGAACCCCAAAAAATTGGGGTAAAAACCCCAAAGAAAGGAATGGGGTGACCCCAAAAACGATCCCGTTGTGTTTGGTTCCTGTTATTGGTGATGGGGACACTGGGGACACTTGGGGATATTTGGGGACATTTGGGGACATCTGGAATGGGTCTAGGGGGACATCAAAGACTTCATCCTCCCAGGTACATGTGGAACCCCAAAAAACCCGGAACCCCCCAAAAAATTTGGGGTAAAAACCCCAAAAAGTGACCCCAAAACCGATCCCGTTGTGTGCGGTTTGTGTTATTGGCAATGGGGACATTTGGGGATGTTTGGGGACACTGAGGTGACACTGAAGGGATTTTGGGGGACATCAAGGCCTTCACCATCCCTGGGCACCTGTGGGACCCCAAAAAACCCAGAACCCCCCAAAAAATGAGGTAAAAACCCCAAAAACGGGAATGGGGTGACCCCAAAAACGATCCCGTTGTGTTTGGTTCCTGGTATCGGTAATGGGGACATTGGGGACACTTGGGGACATTTGGGGACACCTGGAATGGGTTCAGGGGGACATCAAGGCCTTCACCATCCCCGGGCACCTCTGGCACCCCAAAAAACCCGGCACCCCCAAATAAAAACCCTAAAATGGGGCTGACCCCAAAAAATGTCCCCAAATCTCCCCTAAAATGTCCCCAGTGTCACCCTATAACTGAGGGGACACCATGGTGGCATCAAGGGGACACTGAGAGGACATCGAGGGGACACTGAGGAGACACCGGGGGACACTGGGGGCACACCATGGTGGCATCAAGGGGACATTGGAGGGGACACAGGGGACACTGAGGGGACACTAGGGTGGCACTGGGGGACATCGGGGACACCATGAGGACACGGAGGGGACACCGTGGTGGCATCAAAGGGACATCGGTGTGGCACTGGGAGACACTGGTGACACTTCTGGGACGCTGGTGACACCATGGGGACACTTCAGGGACACCGTGTGGTGCCACCTGGGGACATCCCCAAGTGTCCCCAAGGAGCTGAGGACAGGATTGGTGACAATGGCATCGTTTATTCCCGTGACACTGGGGGGGTGGCAGTGACAGCGACACCTTGGGGACACCTTGGGGACACCTTGGGGACATTCAGTGTCACACACTGGTGGTGTCGCTGTTGTCACCAGGCTCGTGGTGGCCCCTTGGGGACACCTTGGGGACATTGTGGGCGTGACCAGTTCACACGCTGGTGGCATCACTTGTGGTGGCACCTTGGGGACACCTTGGGGACATCGTGGGGGTGGCCTCGGGTCCTGCAAAGCTCGGGGACACCTTGGGGACATTCGGTGTCACATGCTGGTGAACGTCATCGTTGTCACCAGGTTCATGGTGGCACCTTGGGGACACCTTGGGGACATTCAGTGTCACACACTGGTGGCGTCGCTGTCATCACCAGGTTCATGGTGACACCTTGGGGACATCGTGGGGGTGGCCTCGGGTCCTGCAAAGCTCGGGGACACCCTGGGGACACCTTGGGGACATTCGGTGTCACACATTGGTGGCGTCGCTGTCATCAACAGGCTCGTGGTGGCACCTTGGGGACACCTTGGGGACATTGTGGGCGTGACCGGTTCACACGCTGGTGGCATCACTTGTGGTGGCACCTTGGGGACACCTTGGGGACACCTTGGGGACATTCAGTGTCACACGCTGGTGGCACCGCTGTCATTGTCAGGCTCATGGTGGCACCTTGGGGACACTTTGGGGACATCGTGGGGGTGGCCTCGGGTCCTGCAAAGCTCGGGGACACCCTGGGGACACCTTGGGGACATTCGGTGTCACACACTGGTGGCGTCACTGTCATCACCAGGCTCGTGGTGGCACCTTGGGGACACCTCGGGGACATTCGGTGTCACACGCTGGTGGCGTCGCTGTCGTCACCAGGTTCATGGTGGCACCTTGGGGACACCTTGGGGACATTGTGGGCGTGACCGGTTCACACGCTGGTGGCATCATTTGTGGTGGCACCTTGGGGACATTCGGTGTCACACGTCCCGGAGAAACCCCAAAATCCCGGAATTCCCAACCCCGGCACGACAGCGACGCCCACGACGAGCCCTGACCCCAAAATCCCCAAAATTTGGGGTTTTTATACCCAAATAAAGTTTCTATTTTTATTTTTAATCCTGGTTTTTGTCTTTTTTCCTCCCCTTTTATTCCCAAATAAAGTTTTTATTTTTATTTTCTGGTTTTAAAATTTTTATTTTTATTTTTAAGCCCAGTTTGGGATTTTTTCACTCCCCCCTTTCCAGGTGGTTTTTTTTGGGGGGGAGATTTTGGGTCGTTTTCCATCTCGGAATTTGGGGAAAATCACCCCAAATTCAGGGGAAAAATCTCCAAAATTCAGGGAAAAATCCCCCAAAATTTCAGGAGAAAATCTCCCAAAATTCAGGAGAAAACATCTCCCAAAATTCAGAGAAATCCCCACAAAATTCAAGGGAAAAACTCCGAAATTTGGGGGGAAAATCCCCCAAAATTCATGGGGAAAAAAAAAAAAAAACACCAAAATTCAGGAGAAAATGCCCCAAAATTCAGGAGAAAATCACCCAAAATACAGGGGGAAAAAGATCCCCCAAAATTCATGGGAAAAAAACCCCAAAATCAGGGGAATAAAACCTGAAAATTTGGGAAAAATCCCTCAAAATTCAGGGGAAAATTCCCCAAAATTTAGGGGGGAAAATCACCCAAAATTCACATAAATGCCCCCAAAATTCAGGGGAAAAATCCCCAAAATTCAGCGGAAAAACCCCAAAATTCAGGGGAAATTTCCCCAAAATTCAGTGGAAAAACGCCCCAAATTCAGGGGAAATTTCCCCAAAATTCAGTGGAAAAACCCCAAAATTCAGGGGAAATTTCCCCAAAATTCAGGGGAAAAAACCCCCAAAATTCAGGGGAAAAAACCTCAAAATTCAGTGGAAAAACACCCCAAATTCAGGGAAAATTTTCCCAAAATTCAGTGGAAAAACCCCAAAATTCAGGGGAAATTTCCCCAAAATTCAGTGGAAAAACCCCAAAATTCAGGGGAAATTTCCCCAAAATTCAGGGGAAAAAACCCCCAAAATTCAGGGGAAAAAAACCTCAAAATTCAGTGGAAAAACACCCCAAATTCAGGGGAAATTTTCCCAAAATTCAGCGGAAAAACCCCAAAATTCAGGGGAAATTTCCCCAAAATTCAGCGGAAAAAACCCCCAAAATTCAGGGGAAAAAAACCTCAAAATTCAGTGGAAAAACACCCCAAATTCAGGGAAAATTTTCCCAAAATTCAGCGGAAAAACCCCAAAATTCAGCGGAAAAAACCCAAAATTCCCAAATTTGGGATCCCAGGGAAAGGGAAACTGAGGCACGAGAGGGATTTTGGGGTTTTTTTAGGGAGATTTTGGGGGTTTTGGGGGGATTTTGGGATTTTTTGGGGAGATTTTGGGGGGGATTTGGAGTTTTTTGGGGGGCTTGGAATGCTTTTTCTGGGGCGTCGTTTGGGATATTTTTGAGGTATTTTTGGGCTGTTTTGGGGATTTTTTGGGGGTATTTTTGTGGAATTTTCAGGGATATTTTAGGGATAAGTTTGGGATATTTTCGGGACAATTTCAGGATATTTTGAGGATATTTTGGCGTTATTTTCAGGGTTATTTTTGGGGTGAATTTGGGACATTTTGGGGCTCAGAGCTCGTCGTGCTCCTCGTGCATTGCTGGGGGCTCCCTGCGGGGTTTGGGGCATTTTTGGGGATATTTTGGGGATTTTTTTGGGGGGAATTTTCAGGGATATTTTGGGGATAATTTTGGGATATTTTCAGGATATTTTCGGGATAATTTCAGGATATTTTGATGATATTTTGGCGTCATTTTCAGGGATATTTTGGGGTGAATTTGGGCCGTTTTGGGGCTCAGAGCTCGTCGTGCTCCTCGTGCGGCGCCGGGGGCTCCCTGCGGGGTTTGGGGCATAAATTCAGGGACATTTTTTGGGTGTTTTCAGGGACATTTTGGGGATATTTTGGGGATATTTCGGGGACGTTTTCAGGGATATTTTGGGGTGAATTTGGGCGGTTTTGGGGCTCAGAGCTCGTCGTGCTCCTCGTGCGGCGCCGGGGGCTCCCTGCGGGGTTTGGGGCATTCTGGGGAATGAATTCAGGGACAGTTTTTTGGGTGTTTTCAGGGACATTTTGGGGATATTTTGGGGATATTTCGGGGATGTTTTCAGGGACATTTTGGGGATATTTTGGGGGTATTTCGGGGATGTTTTCAGGGACATTTTGGGGGTATTTCGGGGTATTTCGGGGATGTTTTCAGGGATATTTTGGGGATATTTTGGGGATGTTTTCAGGGATATTTTGGGGATATTTTGGGGGTATTTCGGGGACGTTTTCAGGGATATTTTGGGGTGAATCTGGGCGGTTTCGGGGCTCAGAGCTCGTCGTGCTCCTCGTGCGGCGCCGGGGGCTCCCCGCAGGCCGCGGGCGTCTCCAGCTCCAGCAGGTACTCGCAGCGGCTCGGCTCCAGCGCCGCCAGCAGCGCCGTCGAGGGGCCGCACCTGAGCCGCACCTGCGCGACAGCGATGACGTCACACCGGGGACAGCGGGGACGTCACACAGGTGACAGTGATGACATCACACAGGTGACAGTGATGACGTCACACAGGTGACAATGATGACATCACACAGGTGACAGTGATGATGTCACACAGGTGACACAGGGGACGTCACACAGGTGACAATGATGACATAACACAGGTGACAGTGATGACGTCACACAGGTGACATCACACAGGTGACGATGATGCCACACAGGTGACACAGGTGACATCACACAGGTGACAATGATGTCACACAGGTGACAGTGATGACATCACACAGGTGACAATGATGACATCACACAGGTGACACACAGGTGATGTCACACAGGTGACACACACGGGATGTCACACAGGTGACAATGATGACGTCACACAGGTGACAATGATGAAGTCACACAGGTGACACACAGGTGACGTCACACAGGTGACAATGATGATGTCACACAGGTGATGTCACACAGATGACAATGATGATGTCACACCGGTGACACAGGTGACATGACACAGGTGACAATGATGACGTCACACAGGGGACGTGACACCAATGACGTCACTCACTGTGGTGGCCCGGCTGGGTCCCTGACGGCACCTGGGGGCTTTGGGGACACTTTTGGGCACACAGGTGACACAGGGGGGGTTCAGGTGACACAGACGGTGACACACAGGGAACAGGTGACACACAGGTGACAATGATGACATCACACAGGTGACACTGATGACGTCACTCACCGTGCCCCCCTGGTATTGGGTTCAGGTGACACACAGATAATGACACACAGATAATGACACACAGGTGACACACAGGTGACACACAGGTGACACAGGGGGGGTTCAGCTGACACAGGTGACACACAGGTGACACTGATGATGTCACACTGATGACATCACTCACCGTGGTGGCCCTGTTGGGGCCCTGCCAGCACCCGGTGCCCCCCTGGTATTGGGTTCAGGTGCCACAGGTGACACACAGATAATGACACACAGGTGACACACAGGTGGGGTTCAGGTGACACACAGGTGACACACAGGTGACACTGATGACGTCACTCACCGTGCCCCCCTGGTATTGGGTTCAGGTGCCACAGGTGACACACAGATAATGACACACAGGTGACACACAGGTGACACACAGATAATGACACACAGGTGACACACAGATAATGACACACAGGTGACACACAGGTGACACACAGATAATGACACACAGGTGACACACAGGTGACACAGGGGGGGTTCAGGTGACACACAGGTGACACACAGATAATGACACACAGGTGACACACAGATAATGACACACAGATAATGACACACAGGTGACACGGGGGGGGTTCAGGTGACACCCAGGTGACACTGATGACGTCACACCGATGACGTCACTCACCGTGGTGGCGCGGTTGGGGCCCTGCCAGCACCCGGTGCCCCCCTGGTATTTCTGCGCTGAGAATTTTTCACCTTCGGGCCCCGCCCAGGAGCCCCAGAGCCTGGGGGGAGGGGCCAGGTGGGGTCACGTGACACCGGGGGCGGGGCCAGGTGACACCAGGGGAGGGGCCAGGTGTGGTCACGTGACACCGGGGGCGGGGCCAGGCGACATCGGGGGAGGGGCCAGGTGTGGTCACGTGACACTGGGGGGAGGGGCCAGGTGACACCAGGGGAGGGGCCGAAGGGGTCAGGTGACAAAGGGGGCGGGGCCAGGTGACATCGGGGGAGGGGCCAGGTGGGGTCACGTGACACCGGGGGCGGGGCCAGGCGACATCGGGGGAGGGGCCAGATGGGGTCACGTGACACCAGGGGCGGGGCCAGACGACATCGAGGGCGGGGCCAAGGGGGTCAGGTGACAAATGGGGGAGGGGCCAGGCAACATCAGGGGAGGGGCCAAGGGGGTCAGGTGACAAAGGGGGGAGGGGCCAAGGGGGTCAGGTGACAAAGGGGGCGGGGCCAGGTGACATCGGGGGAGGGGCCAAAGGGGTCAGGTGACAAAGGGGGCGGGGCCAGGTGACATCGGGGAGGGGCCAGATGGGGTCACGTGACACTGGGGGCGGGGCCAGGTGACATCGGGGGAGGGGCCAGATGGGGTCACGTGACACTGGGGGCGGGGCCAGGCGACATCAGGGGAGGGGCCAAAGGGGTCAGGTGACAAAGGGGGGAAAGGCCAAAGGGGGGAGGGGCCAGGTGACACCGGGGGAGGGGCCAAAGGGGTCAGGTGACATCGGGGGCGGGGCCAGGTGACACCGGGGGAGGGGCCAAGGGGGTCAGGTGACACCTGGGGGAATTTCAGGGGTGCCCAGGGGGGGTTTGGGGGTCCCCAGGGCGATTTTTGGGCTCTCCCAGCTCACTCTGACCGTTTTTGGGGGGCAATTTTGGCGACCCCAGTGGCATTTTTGGGGTCCCCGGGGTCCATTTTGGGGTTACTGGGGGGGTTTTGGGGTCCCCAGGGAGATTTTGGGGTTTTTTGGGGATCCTGGGGTGATTTTTGGGCTCCCCAGAGGAAATTTTGGGGTCCCCAGAGAAGTTTTGGGACCACCAGAGTGGATTTGGGCTAATCTGGGCTCCCCAGGGATATCTGGGGTTCCCCAGGAGTATTTTGGGGTTCCCAGGGTGGTTTTGGGGTGATTTTGGGGGATTTTGTGATTCCCAGGGGTGGTTTGGGTTTCCCTGGGTTATTTTGGGGTGATTTTGGGGGATTTTGGGGTTCCCAGGGTGATTTTTGGGGGATTTTGGGGTTCCCAGTGTGATTTTTGGGGGATTTTGGGGTTCCCAGGGTGGTTTTTGGGGTGATTTTGGGGTATTTTGTGATTCCCAGGGTGGTTTTGGGGTTCC